>JAWMAG010000008.1:5950000-6112500 GCA_037013455.1 Ceratitis rosa | reverse complement strand
TCAATTGGCATTCGGAGAACAGTGACATTAGTCTGATTGAACCCATACATAAACCTGAACTCAATATGCTGCACTTGGCCATCGATGATGTGCAGAAACCCTTCCTCTTTGGCTTAACTGCTGGCACTGTTATGCTTGGGCTGGTGGCGCTTGCATTGCGTTGTATGTTGCGTCGCCGGCGTTTGGCGCTGGAGAAAACTATGCTCATCACAGACGATACAATACATGCGGTGGTGTCGGTGGCACCAGCTGAGGTGGCAATGCGTTATGCCAACAACAAGGCGGCGGCACGTAAGGCCATGGAGGGTGGCAAACATGGTTGCGGTGGAGGAGGAGGTGCTGGCGCCGCCGTTGGTACGTTAGGTGCAACGTCACTGGCATATCAGCGCAACAGCGATGAAGAGGAGGAGGACTGCGAGCGGCAACGGGAGCGTGGCGTGGAGGAGGTGTGTAGTAATCCGGCGATTTGTTCGAGAAATGCGCTCAAAGTGTAAGTGCGTGCAAATGCAAGTGAAGTGAGAATGGTGAGTCAGTGAGGTGAAGAAGCGAAGAAGCGAAGGGTCATGTGGGGTTTTGGTGGGCACTGAGTGGGCAGGGCGCATGAATAACGTGAATTGATTGAGATTACGACAGGAATTATAAAGTTACACACACACACTAAAAATAAATAAAACAAAAAGGAAAAATAAAAATAAAACAACAAAAACAAAGTGGGAATTAAACATATAGTAAGCTTGATTTGGGTTAGGAGCGCAAAATAATAAAAATGAAAATTACAAAAAAAAAAAATATACATATATATAAATTATCTTTAGTAGCGTAAGCAGCATTAAATTAAGTAAACAACTATTATTATATATGTGTAGATTAAGCGATTTAATATCTTATTATATAAATAACAAAAAATAGATGTTCTCGTTTCATGCCACATTTTTTGGCAATTACCTTTTGATAGACATAACCTATATTTAAGCAAACATATTTACCTACATTACAAGCAAACCAACAAACAAAACAACAAAAACAATATTTGGTGTAGCTACGAATAACTCATTCGTATTCAAATGCATTTAGGCTAAACAAATCAATATTCATTCTAAATAATCATACATGTGTTTATGTTGCAACATTTATTGCATTTGTGTCTGTTGCCAAGTTGAAATTTTGTGGTGCCTCCACAGATACATGTCTTACAAATATACATACCTAAATTTATAGCTATATACAATACAAGATATTATATATATATATATAATTAACTAATTAGTAGTAAGCTTAGTACATATGTATATGTGTATATATATATATGTAAAACTGCATAATATATTATTTACAGTCAGTTGATTGCCTTTATTTGTATTTTGAATTTGTTACAATTACATTGCTATGACTGTGAATGTAGTGTATGAATAGCAATATATGTATGTATATGGTATGTAAGGTATGTAGGCTTCGTGAGTGTTTGTGAATGTGTGATCTTGTACAACTTTAGCTATTAGAAATTCCAGCTGACAGCTGAGTGTTTGTGTGTTAGTTGAGAATGACAGAGACTGAATGAGAGTGAAAGAGAGAGTGATAGAATGAGCGTGAACGTGAAAGACGATGAAGGAAGTAACTCAGTTTTCTGAGTTAACATTGCAAATATTAAGCAAATTATATTATTTTATCATTTAAATTATCATAAAATTAGCATGCAAGCAGTTGGCGTTTAAACTTATGACGAAATTCCATATTTACATCATAATGTGCGAATTGTGGTAGCGATTGCGGAATATCAAATGTCAGTCTAAACATTTTTAAACATTTTTGAATATTTTCCTTAACTAAAATGATATTATGGTTCTATAAGTTGGCGTCTGATCTCCATTGAGTCCTGGCAGGTCGGAAACGAGGCACAATCAGAGCCGCCTATCAGCGTGATTTTGGGCTGCAGACTTCGTTACTGTTCTGCCTTTTGGTTTTGTTGAAAGTCTCCATCTTTCTCTGTTCTCCATCAAGAGAGGGAGAAAGATAGAGCGATTTCTCGTAATCTCCTTCTCAAAAGATGTCACATTTTCGGTGTTAAGTTGTTCTTGAAACAGTGAAACTCCTTACTGGTGAACACTTGTTGAGGCCTGTGGGCAGCCACAAATGTTTTTCCTTTGTTAGGATTGAGGTTGCCTTGCGTGATTGCAGAGCGCTTTTAGATCTTCTGGCTCTTTTAAACGCTATTGCTAAACACGAAAGTAGTAAATGCATCGTAAAATAGGTACTGCAACCCGGTTTGATTCTTGTTGGGTTTCCAGTATAAAGATAGCTGCCCAGCATACCAAAAACAAAAGCCTAAAATGCGTAGAATTCTATCTCTGAAAAAACTAATAAAGTCTTTAGACTCTAGGTAATATTGCAGATCTCTTCCACTGTAACTGCAATATGCTTTGTTCGTAACCGCTGTCATATATATTATTTAGGATATGAGATCTCGAATATTTAAATCCAAAAAAATAACAAGTTTTGAATATTTTAAAGTCATTCACTTTGTTCTTTTTACCTTGAACGCCAACTGCTAATTTTTTTTATTAAAATCTACCTTCAATTAAATGTGCAATCAAAAGAAAAAATAATAATAAACATAAAAATGTTTATCAGAATCTCTTTTAGATTAAAGACATAAATAAAATAATAGGTATATTAAATTAAGAAAAAAGTAGTGGTAAAATTACTTGCTCAACTTGCAAATTATACAAATTTATGTTGCTTTTAGAGAACTAAAAATTCAATTCGGCTTTCGTGCTTCTTTAGAAAACAAATGCTACGCGAATTCAATATAATTTTAATTCAAAATACTTTGAAAATGCTTGAGACAACAAAGAAAAAAATAGGTGAATGGTTATTTAAAATGAAAAATACTTAAACTTGCTCCCAACAAAAACCGCACCATGCACTCCCCTAAAGCACCAACCCCATGCACACACACACACACACACATGCCCCACCTTCATTTCTGAATGTTGTAGAATTTGTATTATAAAGAAAAAACATAAAAACTGATATCTTCCATATAAAAATCAAATTAATGAAAAGGCACCGCATTTAAAGTTGAAAATTTATTTAAAACGAGCGAAAATTAGTAAAGAAAGCAAAAATATTATTTATTAGTTTCATTTTTCTAGAAAGACACATAATCAAAACTAAGCGAATATTTTAGTGAAAACTTAAACGTAAAAAGGGAAAAAAGGAATTTTTTTAATATGTGTGTATTGGTGTGCAAAAAAAAAAATTTAAAAATTAAACAAAAGAGCTTACTTATTTAAAAAATTGTGTGATTTCAAAGCAAGAGACGCTGGCGAGAGATGAAAGAAGCGTTAGTTAGATATACATACCAACATATGTATAAATTTTCGGGTGTTTAGCGTGGTTTTGAGCCTCGTAATTAAAGTAGTGCCTGTGGTCAATATCATGACATCTAATAAATTTTACTTTAACAACTCTTCAATGCATTTTCTGAAGAGAAAATATTTCTATAAATTCTAAAAGCATTTCGTAACTTTTGTCTGAGATTTTCTATTCTCGCCACCACCGCCGCCTTCAACACGCAAGCGTACCTTGCTTTTAACACACACAAAAAAAAAAACACTTTTTGGCATAAACCTCAAAACTTTAGGCATATTAATTATAAGGTAAAAATATTAAAAAGAAAATATTAAAAAAAAAATTGTAAGCAAAATTCAAAATTTAACCGTAAAATGTAGTCAAATTAAAATTAAATAAGTACGCGTATATTTGTACATTAAATGAATGTGTAAAATTGGTGTGAATTTGTGTTTCCGCTACTGCAAAAAACACAACACCAACTACAACAAACAAAGAAGTTCAGAAAAAATGCAACAGCAACAACAAAAGCAACAAAAAATACAACTCTTCCGCTGCGCTAACAGTGTTGCATGTTTTTTGCAAAGCAGCCACGAAAACACAAATCAACAACAAAATTTAAGCAAAAATCAAAATGTTTAAAACAAAACAAAAAAAAAAAAAAAAGAAAATACGAAAAACAACAACAACAAATGAGCACGTCGATATTCCTTATTAAAAACGAACAAACAAACAACAAGTGTATGTATGTAATGTGTGAATAAAGCGACGAAGCACTTTCCACAAAGAAACCAATAAAAAACTGAGGAAAAAAATTTATTTTTTTTCGGAAATTTTTGTTGGTATGCCGTGCGGAAAATGTGGAAAACGCTGCTTAGTTAAGTTTTTTCTAGATATTATTATGATTTTGCTTTAAATGTCGTTTGCTTTTTAAAATCAATTAAAATTTTATTTTTCATATAATATATATATATATGTGTATAGTAAAGGTGTCGATAAAAATTAGTAAAAAAAATTCAAAATTATACATATGTGGAAAAAAAATTGGAAAGAAAAAAAAATGAATTAAAAATGCAGTTAACGAAATTAGCGTGAAACCAAAACTAATTCTTTGCTAAATCGAATTTGCCAAATTATTGATAATATTTAATAAATCAGCAGAAATCAAAAATGAACCCCAGTCGCTTCCATTTAAATGTACACATGTACAAAGCCATCGAGAGAGTAGCTAAAAAGTGAATTTTGAAACACCAAAAAAATTAGAATCGGCTTTTGAGTTCTAAAAATAAATAAATAAAAAACGTCGAAATAAATGTAACAATTAATTAACTTAAAATTAAATAGCTTAAAATAAACTAAAAGATATAAAATTAAATGTAATAATATATATTATTTTCATATCATAAAATTAAGTAAAATTAACCAAAATAAATTAAAATAAAATTTATTTAATATATTTATAAAAATAAAATAATATGAACTAAAAATATATAAAAAAATTAAATAAAATAAAATAAAGTAAAATAAAATAAAATAAAATAAAATAAAATAACATAAAATAAAATAAAATAAATTAAAATAAAATAAACTAAAATAAAATAAAATAAAATAAAATAAAATAAAATAAAATAAAATAAAATAAAATAAAATAAAATAAAATAAAATAAAATAAAATAAAATAAAATAAAATAAAATAAAATAAAATAAAATAAAATAAAATAAAATAAAATAAAATAAAATAAAATAAAATAAAATAAAATAAAATAAAATAAAATAAAATAAAATAAAATAAAATAAAATAAAATAAAATAAAATAAAATAAAATAAAATAAAATAAAATAAAATAAAATAAAATAAAATAAAATAAAATAAAATAAAATAAAATAAAATAAAATAAAATAAAATAAAATAAAATAAAATAAAATAAAATAAAATAAAATAAAATAAAATAAAATAAAATAAAATAAAATAAAATAAAATAAAATAAAATAAAATAAAATAAAATAAAATAAAATAAAATAAAATAAAATAAAATAAAATAAAATAAAATAAAATAAAATAAAATAAAATAAAATAAAATAAAATAAAATAAAATAAAATAAAATAAAATAAAATAAAATAAAATAAAATAAAATAAAATAAAATAAAATAAAATAAAATAAAATAAAATAAAATAAAATAAAATAAAATAAAATGAAATAAAATAAAATAAAATAAAATAAAATAAAATAAAATAAAATAAAATAAAATAAAATAAAATAAAATAAAATAAAATAAAATAAAATAAAATAAAATAAAATAAAATAAAATAAAATAAAATAAAATAAAATAAAATAAAATAAAATGAAATAAAATAAAATAAAATCAAATAAAATAAAATAAAATAAAATGAAATAAAATAAAATAAAATAAAATAAAATAAAATAAAATAAAATAAAATAAAATAAAATAAAATAAAATAAAATAAAATAAAATAAAACAAAATAAAATAAAATAAAATAAAATAAAATAAAATAAAATAAAATAAAATAAAATAAAATAAAATAAAATAAAATAAAATAAAATAAAATAAAATAAAATAAAATAAAATAAAATAAAATAAAATAAAATAAAATAAAATAAAATAAAATAAAATAAAATAAAATAAAATAAAATAAAATAAAATAAAATAAAATAAAATAAAATAAAATAAAATAAAATAAAATAAAATAAAATAAAATAAAATAAAATAAAATAAAATAAAATAAAATAAAATAAAATGAACTGAAATAAAATAAAATAAAATAAAATAAAATAAAATAAAATAAAATAAAATAAAATAAAATAAAATAAAATAAAATAAAATAAAATAAAATAACATAAAATAAAATAAAATAAAGTAAAATAAAATAAAATAAAATAAAATAAAATAAAATAAAATAAAATAAAATAAAATAAAATAAAATAAAATAAAATAAAATAAAATAAAATAAAATAAGATAAAATAAAATAAAATAAAATAAAATAAAATAAAATAAAATAAAATAAAATAAAATAAAATAAAATAAAATAAAATAAAATAAATTAAAATAAAATAAAATAAAATAAAATAAAATAAAATAAAATAAAATAAAATAAAATAAAATAAAATAAAACAAAACAAAATAAAATAAAATAAAATAAAATAAAATAAAAAAATAAAATAAAATAAAATAAAATAAAATAAAATAAAGTAAAATAAAATAAAATAAAATAAAATAAAATAAAAGAAAATCAAATCAAATCAAATAAAATAAAATCAAATCAAATCAAATCAAATAAAATAAAATAAAATAAAAACAAAAGAAAATAAAATAAAATTAGTTCACTTTATTAATAAATAAGATAAAATAATATAATATAAAATAAAATTAAATTAAATTAAATTAAAAACAAAAATAAATTGTATTAAATTAAATTAAATAAAACATATTAAAAAAATAAAATAAAGTAAAATAAAGCAAATTAAAATAGAATAAAATATAATAGAATAATATAAATAAAATAACATGAAATAAAAAAAAAATAAAAATAAAAATAAAATAAAATTATGTAAAATAGAATAAAATAAAATAAAAAAAATAAAATAAAGTAATAGAGTAAAAGTAAATAGAAATAGAGTGAAATAATATGAAATAAGATGAAAGAGCTTCATAAAAATAAAATAATATAAAATGAAAATATTAATTAAAATAAAGAAAAATAAATTTAAAAAGTAAAGTTAAATAAATAAAATTAATAAATAAATTCTCAGCTTCTTCAAAATCTTCTCTCACTTGCGTACTCCCTCTGGATTTTTACATAAAATCAAATTGCACTAAAACACAATTGAACCAAAATCACAAAAAATCCAATGCACTACCAAATTCCCGACACATTCATGAACCTTTTACCTCTAGTTTATGTATATATAATAAATAAAGGATGAATGAATTAATAGACGATGTGGAGAAAAACCACAGTGTTTAAGTGAACACTGTACTAGTTGTTGTAGCAACGTTTCAGAGCGTTACTTACTGCAGGCATAAGAAGTATTAAAAGATTATCATTGCTACGTGGCTTGCATATAAATAAGCCCTTATAGAATTTAATAAACACACATATGTATGTCATTGAATATATTTAAAAATAATCTTTTCATATTCATTCGATCATTCATGAAACATTCAATTCGAAAATTATGTTCATTTTCATTGCTCAGTCATTTTTGCATAGATACGCTTTGCTTTTGAGTAAGAAATTGTATTTCTCTCTTTGTATTTATAAATCAACATGCTAATGTATGCATGTACATTTGTATATTTCAAGGAGCAGCATTAATGATATTAATGTCATACGTACATATGTAGATACGCAATTCAACTCATACAATTTATTCATTCCTGCAATCAGTCATGCGCTCATGCATACATACCTACATGCATACATAATAACATCCATTGCATATTTAAGCTTGTATTTATATTTCCTTATAAATATATATATGTATGTATGTACTTATGCCACAACGGTATTTAAACGCTCGTTCATTCAGTAAATCCGCATTCATTTTAATATAAACACAAACATACTCACCCGTGTGTGTTAATATGCTTCTGTATGTATATACATTCAATGGTCTTATATCGCTTTTCGTTCGAATATTCAATCATTTAATCATTTATTCAAGATATTCACTCATATTCTCATTGACATTAAATAATTCACTTATAATCGCAGTCGCATTGAATGTACAGTAAGTGTACATACCAATATACATATGTCATTTGTGCATATGTATGCGTGCAATAATCAACACATTCATTCAAGCAATTCATCTCAGATAGCAAATAGATAGTATTAACGGTAATATAATGAATACTCGTAAATACATGCGTACATGCTTCAAAACTACATATTACCACTACATAAATATTGAATAATAATAAATATCGAAACACTACCGTAGTATACAAATATATATACGAGTATATATGTATGTATATGTATACGTTGAATTTAATATGCATATACACACATAAATACGATATTAGATAAGCATAAATCTGATGGAAATCTCAATAGTTACATATACATATACATACCACACTACAAGCAGATAAATACTATATATTCATACATACAAATATATAAGTAAATAGTTTACAGTTAAAACAAAAAAGTATGTGTGTAAGCAAACCAACTCTCAAACTCAACTATATTTGTAAAAAATTTAATGTATTTAACTAAAAGGTTATTGAGCAACAGTTTTACTTATACATACATACAACAGACAAAGGCAAACTAAAGACATTCATACAAACTACAATACAAATCAGAACCAATAAATATGCAATAGAAAAGGAGTTAAAATTCAACAAATGGTCGGAAAGTTTTGGTTAGCAGGCACAAGCTCACATTCTTTGCTGAAGCATTCGAATTAATTTTCCAACTGATTTATTTTGAATAGTCTGACCACAGCTTCGAACGTAAGCTTTTCGTACTATTTGGAAATCTTTCTGTAATTAATTAAAATAATACTTTAAAAATTAATTCGTTGCATACTTTAAGGCTTTGAAAAGTGCTAAAAAATAATATATGTAATAAAATATGAAAATATAAAATAAATTAAAATAAAATAAATTAAATTAATTAAAACATAACAAAATAATATAAAACAAAAAACTATATATAAAAAGGTTAAATTAACGAAAAAAAATAAAATTAAATACAATAAAAAAATAAAATTAAATAAAATAAAAAAATAAAAAATGAAAGAAAAAACTAAATAAAATAAAATAAAGTGAAGAAATAAATAAAATAAAATAAAAAAAAAAATAAAATAAAATAAAATAAAATAAAATAAAATAAAATAAAATAAAATAAAATAAAATAAAATAAAATAAAATAAAATAAAATAAAATAAAATAAAATAAAATAAAATAAAATAAAATAAAATAAAATAAAATAAAATAAAATAAAATAAATAAAATAAAATAAAATAAAATAAAATAAAATAAAATAAAATAAATTAAAATAAAATAAAATAAAATAAAATAAAATAAAATAAAATAAAATAAAATAAAATAAAATAAAATAAAATAAAATAAAATAAAATAAAATAAAATAAAATAAAATAAAATAAAATAAAATAAAATAAAATAAAATAAAATAAAATAAAATAAAATAAAATAAAATAAAATAAAATAAAATAAAATAAAATAAAATAAAATAAAATAAAATAAATTAAAATAATACAAAATAAAATAAAATAAAATAAAACAAAAAAAAAATAAAATAAAATAAAATATAATAAAATAAATAAAATAAAATAAAATAAAGTAAAATAAAATAAAATAAAATAAAATAAAATAAAATAAAATAAAATAAAATAAAATAAAATAAAATAAAATAAAATAAAATAAAATAAAATAAAATAAAATAAAATAAAATAAAATAAAATAAAATAAAATAAAATAAAATAAAATAAAATAAAATAAAATAAAATAAAATAAAATAAAATAAAATAAAATAAAATAAAATAAAATAAAATAAAATAAAATAAAATAAAATAAAATAAAATAAAATAAAATAAAATAAAATAAAATCAAATAAAATCAAATAAAATAAAATAAAATAAAATAAAATAAAATAAAATAAAATAAAATAAAATAAAATAAAAAAAATAAAATATAATAAAATAAATTAAAATATAATAATACAAAATACAATAAAATAAAATAAAGTTAAATAAAATGAAATTAAATTAAATTAAATTAAATAAAGTAAAATAAAATAAAATAAAAATAAAATAAAATAAAATAAAATAAAATAAAATAAAATAAAATAAAATAAAATAAAATAAAATAAAATAAAATAAAATAAAATAAAATAAAATAAAAAAAATAAAATATAATAAAATAAATTAAAATATAATAATACAAAATACAATAAAATAAAATAAAGTTAAATAAAATGAAATTAAATTAAATTAAATTAAATAAAGTAAAATAAAATAAAGTAAAATAAAATAAAACAAAATAAAATAATTTAATAGAAAAAATAAATAATAAAAATAATAGAATTATATGGTAGTAGAATTTCTATGGAAGTTAGGATAGATTTGGAAGCTCTTCTATGTGAATCTCTATTCTAATGAAGATTAAAAAGGATTCAAAATTCAGATTGAGAGAAAAGCGCTGTGACGGTTCCACTTAATTCTTAGTTTTTATCTGTCTTAAACTTATCCAACCATTTGCTTGATTTTAATTCGCCTACTCAGTTCAATTTACGAAACAGTCAATACAAAGGGATACACTTCACTACAAACTACTACATCTGTAAGGTACATAGAAACAAAAACTAAAGGCTAACTACAATAATTTGCAATAAAATTGTAGTTAAATACTATTCAGTTGATAGGCTTAACAAAACAAAGTATACATATTTACACACTTAAATGCCACATAAATAAGTTAATTCTGAGTGTTAATGCAAAAATCGGAAGGAGTTCTATTCAGAGTAGGCTAAATAAAGTAACTAAAATCTATAAATAAGAAGATGATTGTAAATACTAATTTTATATATCTACATAAATACTGCTTAAATTAAATATTTAAGAACTTACCAAACTAATAATTAATAAATAATTGAATAAACAAATAACTTTAATTGCAAATAGCAAATATTTAAATGTGAAATAAATGCAAACAAACATATTAATATAAATTGATGGGGAATTAATTTGCCGCTGAAAACAATGATTTGCAGAGCGATGGCGGTGTTGAAAGTTCACTGGTAATGCCACTAGTTAACAGACACACACATGCACACAAACATACGATTATTCATATCATTCATACACGTGTGGGTATGTACATATAAGTTTGTATTGCAAGTTGTTGCGCTGCAAGCATATTAAATTCGCTTCACGCTTTGCGGCATATCGTAGTGTGGCATTGGTGGCACTACAGAATAATGGAAATTTTTGTTGTCAAAAGTTTGCGACTAATTGCTAATGCATTAGAACGGTAAAATATTTTATTTAACTAAAATACCGAGAAAATGTGCTGCATGTTCGAAAGTAGAAGAAGAAGATCATAGGCAGAGTGGCAAACAAACGCATCAAGTTAATAATAAATTTAGCAGTCGTTATGCAGCAGCAGCAACAACAAGCTGAATAAACATAATTAATAAGCACACACACACACACACACACTTTCACAAATACCTAAGCATATTATGTATATTTTATTTATAAATTTGTAAGCATCAAAATACATACATATATATATATATAAATGCTTGCTTTCAATATTTGCTGCATATGTGCGTGTGTGTGTGTGTGTGATTTAAGTAAAAAGGTAAACAAATTAATAAGCATGAAAGCCCATAAGCATGAGCTTCTAAAACGCGTGTAAGCTCCATTGTTTTCAGCTAATCGGCAAATAATCAGAAAATTGCATTTTAAATTTGGTTTGCAGTGCCAACACACGCCCACTAAAGGCGGAGAGAGAGAACATCATACAATAATCACATAAAATTAAATTAACGATTATATCAATATCTGTGTGTATGCGTGTGTGCGGTTGGAAGAGCTGCAAAATGGTATAATAATTTTTGTGAAATTAAATTTAAAAATAGAGAAAAAATTTGTTTAATAAAAAATGGGAATTCGTTTAAATTCAATTTATTTAATTAAATGAAAAGAAATAAAACGTTTAATTATTTAACATCAAAACTTTAATTTTTAAATAATCACCAAACTCATTTCATTATTATAATAATAATAATAAATTTTTATTTTTTTTTTTTTGGGTATGAGTCTTAATGTAAATTTCGATTTCTTAAAACCAAAAAAAAATGCTTTGTAATGGGAAAAAAAATCAGCCACACACATGCAGCTGCAACAACGTTGAAAACTTTAAAAAGGCATATTAATTTAAAAAAAAAAAATTAAATCATAAATTTATTACCTTCAAACCATTGTAAAGTATCTCAATAATGTTTAAGATTGCTATATACATATGTATGTTATGATAAAATTATCTTTTTAGTTTAAAAATATTTAACAAATATATAAGTCGTATATTTTGAAAAAAAAAAGAAATTAATAAAAATATTTCAGAAAACTGTATTTGAAAAATCAATGTATTAAATACTGTCGAAATTTATTAATTACATTTGACAAAAATATTAAACAGATAAATTGATGCAAATACTTGAAACAGCGCTATTCTATGTTGATTCGTCAAAAAAGACAGCATGTGTAGAGTAGAATTCTAAAAATGGCTTAAATTTATGTATAAAAGTATATAAAATAATCATGTTTCGAGAAATGACGATTTGAAGCAGATATTGAATGTAGTACAGCTAAGTATCAACAATATTTATTAAATTAAATATTAAAACAAGTTATGGTAAGCCGAACTAAACTATAGCAAACTAACTAATAAACTAAGATTAAAAATAAAAATCAAACAAATAAAGTGAAATTTCAAACTTAAAATAGAAAAAAAAACACATGGTATTTTAATATTATTCGGAACAAATTGAGTCAAAAAGCACGTAAGTAGCTAAGTTTAGTTTTGAATTAATACATAAGTCGTTAAACATTTTTTCTTTGTAAATGATTACAAGTAAGTAGTGGAAGCTCCATTTCGTAACCACTTGAAACGTAGAAAAGCTTTTCGCTGTCGATTGCATTTTGAAAGCTCTATTCAGTAATAATAGCAGAATTGGAGGAAATCTTATTTAGAAAAAAAGGATAACAGTAAAAGCTCACCCAGCTATGTTTAGAAAGCTTCCGTTAATTGTTTTTGAATTTAATGAAAGCTCTGTTTCGTAGTTACACCAAATTTGAAAATTAAATATCTAAAATTGGAAGTTTTGTTAAGGAATTATATGAGAGTTTTAATAAATTAAGTTTTTATAATAACTTTCTATTATTTTATACTAATTTAAGGAAATATCCGTGCAGGTAAAGGGTGAAAGCTTAAATTTCAAGTTGATTTGTCAGTCACTGGAAAAATTTCTTCTCTGTTAGTAAATAGTTTAAGTTAAATTTCGAAAGAGTACTAAGCTTTTTTCTGTTTTTATGTTTTTACAAATCGAAGTATATTGAAAGCTTTATTAACTCTGAATAATATTGGTGAAAGCACGACTAAGTAATCTTAAAAAAACTTTCAAAAGCAATTGTTCGACCAGAAAAAAATTTTGTGAAATTTCGTTTATCATGTTTAAGAAACTTTAACATGAAAAACTGTATGCCAGTCTTATTAAGTTTAAAGAGCTTCCAGAAGCTTTTAAAAATTAAAAATAATACCTTAGTATTAGATACGTAGTACTGAAATGATTTTTCATTAAAAAAAAGGTTACAACCAACTAACTAGGTAAGTTTAGAAACGTTGTGCCTCTAAGAAGATTGGATCTACATGTTAAATTTTTCCACTAGTACAATCGGCGCTTTATAAAAGCTACAAACACTTCTAGCCGAGCTTCACCCTCAATTTTTGGGCTGTGTCTTAATGTTTTCCCAACAAATGAGACTCAAGATTTCTTCAAAGCCACCTCCGAGCGGCTTAAGAATTTTTATGATGACTCTTTTTTATTTCATGTCAGAAATGCACTTGTTGTACAATAGTTAATATTCTTTTATTAGGAGCAAATGCTATACGAAAAATTAACCTAAAACTATTTTTACTGATAACCACTTGGTATTAAAGGTTTCAAAAACTTTTTTAAGCAAAAACAACTAGTTAGCGAAAGTTCAGCTCACATAAAAGCGACGGAATAGCTTTTCTAAACTGGTGAAAGCTTGACTATATTGCGTGATATAGTTACAACTAACAGTAGAATTTATTTGAAAAACAACACAGTGGCATCACTTAAAGACTAAGCGCATAGGCGGACAGTTTTTTCTTATACGATTTAATGTGTTTAAATTTCGAATCTATATTTTACTTAAAGGCCTTAATCCTATTAATTTTCAAGTTCAAGAACCTTTTTGCTTTCAAGTTCAACAATCGTGAGCACAATGAACGCAGAGCAAAAACTTCAGTGAGTGCTCTTTAGTGAAATCTCATGCTATAAGTTAACTGCACTTTAAACTGTTATGGTACTTAACCAAGGAACAAGAGTGTACTGTTTGCATATACATATGTTTGCATTATTGGACTTATACAAGTATAGACATATACCTATACATGTGCTCATACATCCACTCAAAAGGAAGCCACTCCTGTCGGGGCGTTAAAAAAATCACCGACCAACGACTGTTAGTCATATACTCGTATACAACTACAACTTACAACAACAAATACAATTGTAATTACTTGAGTTAATAAAAAAGGAAAAACAATTTTTTAGTAGCACTTAAAAATCACTTACTTAATATATTCCAACAGACCAACCCTCCATAGAACAAAAGCCATCGACAATGCCAATGGTAAGGCAAATAAAATAAAGAGCATAAAAAAGCAACGGAAAACTAAAATAATGCACTTGTAAAATCATTTTCAATTATGTGAAATAAATGCAAGCTTATGGTATATGGTTCTATGTGTGAATAAGAGTATGAGTATGAGTATAAGTATGAGTAAATATAAACGTGTATGTGTAAATGAGTCGAAGTGTACTTTTACGAAATTGCCCAGTTGGCTTAACTGTTGAGCTTATACGCTTATTAAATATATACCATATATATGTGTGCATGTATGAATATTTTTAAATTTACAAGAAAAACTGCAAATAGTAAATATTCATAAATGTGCATGTTACTGGATGTGCAAATTTGCTGAATTTATGGAAAAAAAAATAATATAATATATGAAATTTGAAGCGAAAAAGTTTGAATGAAATAAATCTAAGAAAAAATATTTGTTTGCTATTGCAAGTATTCCATAAGGGCACACAAAGAGAAGCATGGAATTGAATTCGTTGCACAATATTGATAACTGTGCTTTTAAAAATACAATCATTCAATGTACATTATAACTGGAACTGAGCAAAGGAGGGTAATTAAACTAGATATCTAAATGAAATATCTAGTTATACCTATATCTTATATAAAAGGTCTCTTCCATTATTTTTTTCATTAGATTGAAGGACTTATTTCTGATAGTGATAGTCATATGTAAGCTTTGCTCGATAACCTTTTGCCATTTTGAAAGTAATGTCATTGTGCCTCCTTGATAGAAATCCTTGCCTTGGGCGATCCACTATCAAAGTGTGTGTAGTATGACGTTGTGCTGATGAAACACAATTCCCCTACTGTTGCCCAAAGTTGAGTGCTTTTTGGCCATTCCACTCTTCAGACCATACAACTGCTGATATTGCAGGCCTGTATTAAAAGATTGATCGTAGAGCAGCTTCTCATAGCAGATGATCCTTTGTCAATCCCATCAAACATACAACGAAATCTTTCCGTCAAGCCTGAATTTGAGCCGGCAAAGACCACACATCAATCGCTACTATTTTTGGTTGACGTTGCTTTAAGTGATTTAATTTTCATCACCAGCAACCATCCGCTTTAGAAAAAGGCGTGATAAGAATAGCAGCGATTCGCAGATTCGGCCCATGATGGTTTTTCTCGTTACTCTTGAGGCACCCATACATCGAGTTTCTTCGTATATCCAGCCTTTTTCAACAATTGCCTTTTTCGACAATTGGAATTCCACATCGTGGAGCATTTTTTATATCAAAATAAACACTATTCACATTTTCAGCTGCCTGACTTGTGTTTTTGTTTAGCAGAAAGTACCACCTTTTTATCGCCATCTAGCGTATGACAATCGAAATTATAGAATGCGAGATCACTAAAGCCATCTATTGCAAAATTAATAGATTAATTTTAACTAGATGTAATAAAAATGGCAAATGGCAATAAGGTATAAAGAAATAAAAAATAAAAACGGACTTATGCAGCTAACCACCAAAGAGTCTCGGAATAAAAATTCACAGAATTTGATAATTTATTGCGGACAATTGATCGCCACAGTTTGCAATTGGAGCCGTCTATCAGCAATAACGAGCCGAATAATCTCTAACAAGGCGTCAATCATCTTGGCCTTATTTGCGTAGACAAGCGACTGACTGACATAACTCCTCAAAAAATAGCCGAGCAGTGTTAAATTGCGTGATCTTGGAGGCCGCGCCACGATCCACGTCGCGAGATAATGGGATCACCAAGAGTTTCCTTCAAAAAACTTAAAATTTCGTTGGCTGTCTTGCTGAAACCAAAAACGAAAACGGAAAGTCATTACTCAAGGCTCTATAGCGTTCTACATTGATTTTAATATTATAGCCGGCTTCATTTTTGAAGAAATATGAACCAGTGATTCTTTTTGTCCATAGAGCATACCAAAATTAAATGATAAATTCTATTTAACATCAGTCCAAATGCGACAATATTCTTCATTAACTAGCAATACAACCAATAAAGGTCACAACACTTGACAAAATTTTCTTGTGAAAATCGAAATTGGGTCGATTCACCGAATATACGACGCGTTTATGATTGTTCAGATTGGATTTTGTAAGCCCGCAAACTAAGATCCTTCCCCAAACTTGTCCATAGTGCGGATGGGCTGAACTGCTGCGCGCGATGTCGGATGGACTCTTTCGGATAATTTCCAAATATTGAACGTTGCTAAATACTTACCGCTCACGATGAGATATCGTCCGTAATTTCTTTCATCTTTTTCAGCAAACCGTCCAGAGCAGAGGTGAATAAAATCCATCCTGGGGAGTTACTCTGTGCACATCTCGCGTCACCACGTCTAGTCTTTATTACGCTTGGATCTTTCTGATACTTAGCAAAACATTTATCCAGTCTCTGGGATCTCGAATTGCTGGCAAATGGCAACAAAAAAAAAGAAGAAAAGACGGGCGCGCTCTTGTTGATTTGACCATAAGATGTGTAAGCGGTGGTCACTTTCCTTTTTCTACTAATGTATTACGTTATAATTTCAGACTCTCTACGGCCTTTGGATTTTAAAAGCTAGTCATTCTAAAACTAGGAAGTGAAGACTGGCCTAAGCTTATACATACTACTTTTTAGCCTTTTTTATTTTATTTTATTTTTCCTTGCTTGTCAACTTGCATGTACCTACATACTCATATATTGACGAAAATAGGTATATGTTAGTATGTGAATAGCATACATGTGTGTATGTATGTATGTAGGTATGTCACAAAATATTAACTACGAGTGTTGACACGTCATGTTCACGTTTACGCCAGAAATGTCCATTTAACAAGACTTTGGTGCGTGCTTAATGCTAATGTCGTCGCGACTGAAAATACTGTACAAAACATACACACACGCATACATAAATACAAGCGCATACTGTTTAAGAAACTACATGTATACTCATACATATATGGTAAGCGTGACACGTTGTGTGGAGCCCTACCGCGAGATATATTTTTGACAGGCATGGCATAACAAAATTTACATAACACTTACAGTTAAATACATATATGTATGTATGTATGTATGTATGATAAAAAACTATAAATTAAATATGCGGCAACATAAATAATATTTTTCTGTATATGAGTATATAACATTTGTACCTATGTATTTATATATGTATTTCATGTAGCATGCGATTAGTCATGGGCTCAGCGAATTTATTTTTTTATTCTTCTACTTATTTTATTTATATATTATATTTATGCAAACCCTCGTTTTGTCGAATTTTTATTTTTATTGAGAGCATAACACTTATGAATATGAAGTGCGAATGTATTTAGCGTTTCAGCGAACAAAAAAATAGAAAAAAAATTGTACACAGATTTGTGACTTACTGAAACGCAGTTGACAGGGTCTTGTGGAACGATAAGATGAATAATATTTTATGCAGTTTTGACGTTGGGCGTCTTAATAATTTATTTTTAATTTATCCGAAAAGCATTTTTGTTAAACCTGAGATAAGTGTATTTAATTAATAATTAATAATTCTGGTATGAAAAAGTTTATTATAACAACTCAAAAAATTAGCAAGTTGAAAAAATAAAGTAAGATATTGAAAAAGAATATTTTAGTAAATAACATGATATTTTTTTAACTTTCACTTCACTTTTTTTATTTTCACAATTATTTTTTCACCACTCTCCTAACTACATTAAATAACTAATTGCCTAATAATCTCATGCGATAAAATCAAAGTAAGCAATTACAAAAACTCATTTTGTCAACACAAATAGAAAACACATAAGAGAAACGAAAAAGTAGAAGGGAAGTCTGCAGATGCCGTTAACCAGCACTGCCACGCCCCAAATTTTCACATACAATCAAAAAGGTCGTTGAGCGACAAAACATATGAAGACATTCATTAGAATCATTTGTCACGAGAGTGCCATACAGAAATAAAAAAGAAAATGAAGAACTAAAGAAGATAAGAACTAATCAAATTGGAAAGGTCAATCAGATGACCCCGAGCAACAATCACTGCTCAATTGTCAAAGCTTGCTGCGGAGTGTATGCTCGACTGCGTAAGAGAGAGAATTTGACGAAATCTGTAGGAAGATGTGTGTGCGCTTGCATAGTGATGAAGGTAAAAATGTCAATGATAATTCAGAAAATCCTATTTCGCAGTTCGTTAAGCTATCACATGCTAGAAAGGCGAGGAAAATTTACAAAAACAACTTTTTTAAGAAGTACTATTAAAATAAACAATATAAAATGAAATGAAGTAAAATTAAAGAAAATAAAACCAGTAAAAAAATAAAATATATTAATAAAAATTAATAAACATAAAATAAAACCAACCAAAATAAAATGAGACTTAAATAAATTTAAACGAGTTAAATAAAAAAAATAAAATATATATACAATAAAATGACATAAAATAAAATAAATTAAAATGAAATTAAAAAACAATAACAAAAAAAATTACATAAAAAACAATATACAATAATATAAAATACAAAAAAAAATATATTAAACTAAAAACACATGAAATAAAACTAATGAAAAAAATAAATTAAAAGAATTGAAATAATATAAATGAAATAAACTAAAACGAAAAAAGTAAAATAAAACTAATAAAATCAAACAAATTAATATAAAGCAAATAAAATTATAAAAAAAATAAAATAAAATTTAACAAAATAGAATAAAATAAAATAAATGAAATAAAACAATTTCAATGAAGTAAATTAAAACGAATTAAAAAATAAAATTATACTAATGAGGTAAAACAAATTAATATAAGTCAAATAAAATTATATCAAAAAATAAAATGAAATATAGCAAAATAGAATAAAATAAAACAATTTCAATGAAATAAATTAAAACGGATTAAAAAAATAAAATAAAAAAGAAAGAAATAAAAAAATAAAACATATATAAAGAATAAAATAAAACAATGAGGAACAAAAATGAGATTAAAATATAAAATATTATAATTTTTTTTTAAATTTTATTAACTACATTATTTCATTCTTCCTACTTTACGTCTTCACATACATACATATATTGCACATGAACAATCGACAATTTAGTTGCTGTTGGGTGTGGTCTTTTAATTTAAGCCCAAGTGTCAAATATTACTTTAACTATATCCGTTTCGGAATTTTCGTAAGCTTCCGAACTCTCTCAGCTCTCTCCCCGCACATTATACATTGAACAACTGACATTTTTAAATGGACTCTCAAATGCCAATCAATGTACATATAGTAAGTATATCACAGTCTTGAAGGAATTTGTTCCACCTCACAAGCATATACACACAGCGACATAGTAATTGTCACTTGGAATCGCACCCACTAGAACCACACCCTCACATCATCTTTCTAAACCATCTAATTTACTACCTCGCCAATCCGTCATTCACCACAACCTACTCAGGTGAAAGTATCCCTGCCAGTTGAGTGTAGTGATGAGGATTTACTTTACTGCGGCATGTGGCAACGTTTTATGTCTTTTGATACACCTCCCAACACAGACACTGTCGCCAAGGTACGACAACAGTTCGTCAATGAAGCGTGTTATTGGATGTGAACTAAAACGCCAAGTTATTCTTCGTGCTCTGCGCCAGCTACTGAGGTTGCTCAACAATGCTGCATGGTGGCAGCATACGCCCTCACACACCTCTCGCTGCGTTGTAATCGTTGTATAGAATTGTCATTGATAGCGCAGCTCTGAACAATGGCACAGATGTGTTGAGGGTGGCTCGGTTCAGGTGTATTGCAAAAGCGGACTTTCGCTGTAGGAAGACGACAACTTGTCAGGTGTGCAGGATACAACATGGCGAACAGTTATTTCAGCAGCTCAACTTTCAATGTCAAAGTTGTGACAGAGAAACACATGCGCACGCACACAAAACGATTGAGGTTGGTTAAGGACACGTAAGAGCTATTCACTTATATGTAAGCAGCAAGAAGAAGACTCCGTGACTACACACACACACACACATACTTACACTTATATGGGGATAGTATGTATATAAATTTTATTTTGCCCTATACCTTGTGCCTTTTGTCATCGATGACATTCGAAATCTTATTAAGGTATTTACTTGTTGTTCCTGTTCCTGCAGCTGCCTTGTGTTCAGCTATTATTATTTCTAGTTTTTATTTCTTTTCTACTCGAAAGCTTTTATATAAATTATTTGTACACAATCAGTAGATGCCTTAGTGTTTGCCTGTGTGTGTATGTGTGTGTGTGTGTTGAGTGTCGTGTAGCAGCCAAATAACGGTGAGAAAATAGTATTTTCCAAAAGAGCTTACGGTAAACTAACTGCACGTTGCGCGCTGTCACATCCTTGAACTAAGGCAAGGAGCTGCGTTTTGTGCTCTCGAGTTTGTCATATTTACTGAAATGCAGCTTTCTTCGATTTTTCACTTAAAGGTTTCGTGTTGACATAAGAAAATGAATTTGCGATAAAAGTGTTGGACGCAGTGTTGCAGTTGTTGTAGTAATAATATTTAAGCATAATATTTTCCACATGAGTAGGTCACTTGCTAGGAAAAGGACGATGCATATACATATGTATATTGTAAGGTGAAAGTTCGCTCACTTTAAAATTATTGACTTTTTTTGAGTTATTTTTCTTTGTACTTTAATTGTGGCTTTAATTCTGGAAAAAATTGGGTACAGAAGTTCATAAATTTTTATGAATATTATGTAATATATGTTCTTTTCAACTCAAGTTAAGATATTATATTAATCTATTTCTCAACTATGTAATTTCGCTCTAAGCTGGGTAAATATTTTAGAAGATTATCAATATATCGAATGTATGCACATTCTGTCGTAAAATATCTAGAGTTGATAATTAAAAGGATTGTAAAAATTAGTTTTGTCGCTAAGATGGCACAACTGTTCTCTATAAACAAGTTGAAATAGATCTCTGGAATAGATAAATATATCGAACAAAGAATTAGCTCAACCACGAAAAGATCGCTGAAGACATGATAGGAAAAGTTCATTTCGAGCTTTGGCTCATTCAACGCATTGCCACGGATTCGACATGTTTTTCCGAGAGAGATATGTGTAAAGCAGTATATGAACTTTCAAATGTAAACTGGAAAAAAGTCACTCAAAAGTTGAGTCAGTGTTGACTGTTTACTTTCACTACCGTGGAGTAGGACACCCGGAACTCTTGCCAAAAAGTCGGAACGTAAATAAGAAACCTTGTTTGGCCGTTATGCGTTTGAGAAATCAAGATCGTCAAAAGGAACTAGATTTTGCACCATGATAAAATATCATCTTTCATGGGTTGCATTGCGAACGTATTTTTGGAAAAATATTCAACAAAAACCATCGAGTGACCAAGATACTCACCTGACAAGGTTCCAGCAGAATCTCTTTTTGAGTTTACTTGAGAGTCAGCCATTCAGAAGACAACAAAGGGAACTTGAGGGAGAACTGAAGTTGATACGTCGAATGCTATCAGGGCCCTCATGCTGTCGTTCCTTTGGACGACATGACTAATCTATGTCAAAGGCGTCATATTTCTCGTATAGCCGATCCTTTCACTATCTCTCCAAAACTCTCAGTACCGCCTTATCGAATGTCGTCATTGTTCGCACTTCTTTTAAAATAGGACAGCAACGATGAGCGACTTGTAGAGTACGATCATTGTTGAGAGAAGACTTTACATTTCAATTTCCTACTAGTCCAAAGTACCACCTGTTGGCCAGAGGGATTCTGCTTTGGATTTCAAGACAGACATTGTTGTTGGTGTTAATGCTGTTACCGAGGTAGAAGGAATTGTTTACATCTTCAATTACTTTCCTAGTCAGACAATTTTAATGCATCTGAGATATAAAAAACCGATGAACCAAAATCGGATATACTTCGAAATGTTTTAGAATCCACTTTCTCCGTTATTGGATATTTTTCTATCTCTGCACCTACAGCTAACTCTGTATCTTAGTACTTATAGAAAGACTAAGATTATTCCTTATCTTTAGAATACTTCTCCATTGCCATTTTAATTAGATATTCGCAATCCTTCAGCATTTCGCCAGATGCTCAATAACTAACTTTAAAGCAGCAATTTGTATTAAAATACCCGCCACATATTTAGAAACTTAATACGAAGCTCTTACACATTTCAAAATGCATTTTACTTACTTACACTCGCCTTAAACGCAAGGACAAACTAAGAGGAGATCAACTCTTAATGTCCTTGACTTGTCGGCCGGTGTTTCTGACATGTCTATTGGATAGTAAATCGATTGCTGTTGCTTCGCTATCTCACTGCTTTTACTGCTACGGCAACTACTGTTGTTGTTGTTGCTCTCTGCCTGGCTGTCAAGTGCACGCAATGTTTTCTTTTGATTTCTTCGAGTTTCGGTTACATTGCATCGTTGCGAAATTGAACTCAATACCAATTGCTTCTTATTGCCCACACACACACACACACACATATATATATGCATTTGTGTTTTTCTTACTTTATTTGGTCGAAGGTCCTTTTGCTATTGCTGTGTGTGTTCACTGCAATTGACCGCTGCTGGACACGAATTGTACATGACATTTTTCAACTGAATAACTTTTGCACTTATTGAATATTTCTTACAATTCTACACTAGCATTGGTATCGTTATAGTTAATGCAGCATTGCTGAGATATAATTCAGCTGTGGGTAACTACGGTGAGCTCATTTCATGCAGCGATGATCATGATGGCAAATTAATAGGTGTAGATTTAGTGAAAATTCTGGGCAGATATTAAATCATAGAATATTTCTTAAATTTTAGTTGAAACTTCAATGAGAAAAGCTTACAATTTGCTGGTCATGAACTGAAAACTATCTACCCTTACATAGCCTATTTAAGTACTTTATAACTAAAATCTACTTAACTAGATGTACGTTAGCAATCTGGAAAGTCCTTTTAAATATGTTTTTTCGAGATTTTTATCTTTTCATCTATTATTGGAGAAGTCATGATTCATACTGTATTAGGAGAAAGGAGAATGTCTCTTTATGTTCTACGTTTAACAGAATAACACTGATTTTTAGAGAGATATCCCTATGGTATATATTGAATGGAAAATTTCATTTTTATCCTTGAACTCGCCAGAGTTGGTTATAAGGATATTGAATGAAAATGTATACTCGGTCAATTGTTAATTTCTAATTTTACTGTGGGGAGTTTTTATTTCATAGGGACTTAAAAAACTGCGTATAAATATTAGGTCAAGTAAAAAGTTCTTTCGGTTTTTATCTAAGAGATGGCGTTATTGTCCATAGTATTAGTGTTACGTCTAGCATCATGTCATACTATACGGCGCTGAAAACGTGTTTATTTTCACTAAAAGTTTGTCTTTGAAAGTTTTTCGATTGATTGACTCAGTAAGTTGTGAGCGCTCGTCAAATGTGGACACCAGCAAAGAGAAAATTCGCTACATTTTACAAATTTTCTTCGATAGGGGGCGAAAAGCAGCAAAACCGGCTGACGGCTGAAAAAATTAATTTAGTTTATGGACCCGATACTGTAAACAAACGTGTAGCACAAAAGTGGTTTGCTGGGTTCCGTTCCGGTAATTTCGATGTCAAAGAAGCACCACGCGTCGGGAGGCCTGTCGGCCGGTCGTCGAAAATTGCGATAAAATCATGGAAATAGTGGAAACAGACCGTCACGTGAGCACTTATTTAATGGCAGAGGAACTAAAGATAAGCCAGAAAACCGTTTGGAACCATTTGCATAACCTTGGATTCAAAAAGAAGATCGATATATGGGAGTCACACGAACTAACGCAAAAACATGATGGACCGAATTTCCATCTGCGAATCGCCGCTGAATTGCAACAAAATCGACCCATTTCTGAAGCGTTTGGTGAATGGCGATGAAAAGTGGGTCACTTATGACAACGTCGAGCGAAATCGGTCGTGATCGAAACGCGGTGAGCCAGCGGAAACGGTGGTCAAGCCAGGATTGACGGCTAGGAAGGTTTTGCTGTGTGTTTGTTGGCAAGCAATCATCTACTACGAGCTGTCTCCCTATAGCTCAATTCGGCCCTCTTCCGCCAACAACTGTGCCGCTTGAAGGCAGCGCTAATCCGGAGTAGCCATCTTTGATCAACAGAGGCCGAATTGTGTTCCATCAGGACAACGCCAGGCCACGCACGTCTTTGGTGACGCGCCAGAAACTCCAGGAGCTGGGATGGGAGGTCCTAATGCGTCCACCTTATAGTTCGGACCTGGCATCAAGTGATTACCATATTTTCCTGTCTATGGCGAACGCGCTTAATGGTGAGAAGTTGGCCTCAAGAGAGGCCTGTGAAAATTGGTTCTCCGAGTTTTTTGCCAATAGGGACGCATTCTTCTACGAGAGGGGTATAATGAAGTTGGCTTCTCCTTGGCAACAAGTTTACAAACAAAACGGCGCATATTTGATTACTTAAATCAGACAAATGTACACAAAGTTATCATATTTTTAAAAATCAATAAAAAACCGAACGACATTTATATTTGACCTAATAATTTGTCTGGGAAGATCTCTAGCGATTTTTTCCGAAGAATAAATTTCAAGAACAGATTTGAAGGCTGTATGTATTGAATTTGTATTTTTTCAGAAAATATTAACGAATTTATTTGGCGCTTTGTAACCGCTGAAGTGATATTCGACCGAGCTCGTCCTAAAATTTATGACGTGTGTCTTGATGCTTTTCCAGCAAATGGAGGGGCCTACAGTTTATAAAATAGGAAGAATTTATGAGTACGTAGTCAACTATAGTTGAAATCGATTTTCCTCCAAACATTGATTTTGTATTATCCGTCACTGTAGCTATGATTTACCGAAAAGTTTGTTTGATTTGAAAAATTGTTTCTTTGTCTTTAATCCATTTTCGAAAGGTTGAAGCTTGGGACGCCTTGTAAGTAATAACGCCTCAATCGGCTGAAGTCTGTAAGTAACAGTCAAGATACTCTACAACATACATAAACCATATATTGGCAAGCTCTATGTTTGACTGGATTACTTTAAGTGTTCTCTGGGATCCACTACTAGTTCTCTTATTAAAAAGAAAAAAAAATGTTAAAAATTTTCTAATTTTGGTCCTTCCTTGGCAACAAATATACTGAGTGTCCCTCCATGTTCCTGGAGAAGCTCAGTCGAAAATCGCTTCAGCGGTTACAATGCACAAATAACTTACAAATATTATATTATTTATTAGTGTATGCATGTATTTTAATCACAGACATAACATTTCTTTTATTTAATCAATCATATTTTAATTTGTAACAAACACTTTCTGAATTTTAATTATTAATTTCTTGGAATTTTTGCAAATAAAATTCTTACCACACGCCAACACACGTTTATATTGATGGAAAGGGAATTCAGGAATTTTTGGTACGACAAAAACAACTTTTAAAGTTTAACATATTTATATTTACTTTATTCCTCTTCTACTGAATATAATTTACAAAATTTCTGTACATATACCATATGGGGCATTTTAAATGTGTAAATAAATTAATGAATGTGCATGTGGAGTAACAAAATTTTATGGCACAAAAGGTTTTTACATCAAAATTCACACATCCATCTTGTGATACGAGTATATGTATATACGTATCCAACAGTTGAATTCTTAAGCTAGTAGAAAAAATCTAGTACAGGAGTAGTGTAGAGACGTGGTAGTTGTGCCAGTTTGCTCTTTGTACTCGTATAAAAATATATGTATTAGCTCGATAGCTAGACATACTGTTTATTTTTTCACCACACCTCTGCTGAGTTCTAATTTCGAACACTACAACATAGTGTGTAGGGCGCCTCTTGGTGTGACCTGGTATTCCTCTAGAATGATTGAAGGTATTCAGGTTATCAATATTCAGAGTACCCAAATGGACTGGTATTTAATTAATATGTTTCTGGTGCATTGTTAGACAATTGAAATTTCTTATGAGTCAGTTATTTCAGTAATATAAGTAGATAATGAAATATTCACTATTTGCTCTAAAAATGCAAACTAGTAGCTTCTAGTAGTAGTAGCAGCTTTCCCTGCTGGTTAAACATTCAGTCGAAAATATTGTAGTAAAAGTTTATAGTAACTAGAGTATTCCACACCCTCTATTACTAGTAGTGGTTGCGCACCTTTCTCCCGACTTGTGATGGCCTAAGTTTCAGCAATCATCTGCTACTGGACATACTACCTAACCTCTTCGTACCCGCCCAACTGTCCGCTCAGTGGCAAGTCAACGCTAAAAGCCTTTGCGTATTGGAGTTTAAAGTTGGAAAATTCTCCAACTTACTTGATCCTTATGGTATTGTGTGACTATTTGTATGTGTGTGTGTGTGTGTGTGTGTGTATCTGTGTGCCTGTGAATGTGGTGAAGTGTTGAAGTTGAAAGCAAGACACGTTTGGGAATATTCCAAAGCATAGTGCATATGCAAACAATTTAGAGACATTAGAACCTAGATACCATAGTAGATAGAATAGAGAAAGTATCTGAGAATATTTACCTCAAGGCGAACCGCAATTTTTATTAAGTGTGATTAATGCCAAGGTAGAAACAAAGTAAACTTCACTTAAGTTAAAATTATTTGCAAAGCAATTTAATGGCAAAAGCTTTACGATAAAACTTCTCTAGCTGCTGAAGGCCTGTGGGGAAAACGAGTTGGAGAAATTTATTGAAATGCAAAAGTGAAATATTGAATTTTATAGCGTAAAAAGAAAGCTTTTAATATTTTCCCTCAAATTAATCGCAAATAAGTGAGTGAGTGGGCAAAAAAAATTTAAATAAACTCTTAAGCAAGTCAAGTCAGACTTAAAGCACAAGTACATAAAGTGGGATTTTCTTCTTCCCAAACCAAACCTTGCACTTGCGATTTTTCGATTTTCTTCGATATTCAATGGATAAATTGAAATCAAAATTGTCATCACGCAAAAGGCGCTAGAGTGAGCAACAGCAAACATGGATAGAGAGTAAAAGAGCGGGCGAGTGATAGTTAAAAAAAAAACTGCATTGAAAGAAAGTCATTGAATTGATTTGTATGGAAAACTTGACAAGGGATTCCCCGAGGATATGCCAAAGCCAACTGATTTTGCAAAACTCTATGCGACAAATGCCAAGCGAACGTCCACAAGCTCAAACACAAGCCACCAAGCACCAGGCACACACAGGCGCTGAGGCAGAAGTGCTTGCAGAAAAAAGTTGCAGACAAACTAAAGAAAAACCCAACAGACGGTTTCAAGAAATGACAGACAAATGGATGAGCTCAGGCGAATAGTGCACAGCCCGGCAGTCAACGCCTCAACGAACGACGAATGCCGCACAATAGTACTGATTTATTTTCATAACAATGAGAATGAAAGAGTGCAAAATGACAGAAAAAATTGGAAAAAAGTTGAAGAAGCAAATCGCATAACAAGAAAAGCAAAAAAAAAAAAACAGATAAATTGTAAGAATGTGTTAAGAAATCGCCAGCAAAAACATGAAAATCTGACAAAATATGAAGAAAATCACTTTTAACTAAGCCGTTGGAGAGGATGGCATGCGAATGGAGAAAAAAGCAAAAAAGAAAACCCCTATAACGGTTATGAGTAAGGCTTGGTTGGGCTTGTGCTGCTTAAATGATTGCGGAAATGAACCCACAATTTGTCGGTTCGTTTTGCTTTTACTCCCTTTTCCAATATTCAACATTCAATGCTTTTACTGCTGATAAGCAGTGCAATGAAAAGAGTTGGCGGATATTGAGGGGCACCACCTACAAATGCATCAGCGACGAAGATTCTCTATACATTCAATAATCAGTGAGTTGACAAGTAAGCATTTGAATTTTGTCTACAACTTTTTTTTTTACTTTTTATAGGGATAATAATATTGCTGATGAAATTGCGGAAAAGTTTTTGGGGAAATGCAAAAAATAAAAGAGATGAGCTTTTATGTGGTTGCCAAATGTGCCACGAAATTGGTAAGCGAATTGAAGAAAAAAGTTTTGCATTCAAAGTTAAAAATGAGGAGAAATGAGAAATTTAATTTGATTTGAATATTCAATTTTGTCGAATTTTTGGCAAACAAAATTTATTTTAATTCACACGAAGTTCTTGAATTGGTTTCGCTAGAGAGCAATTCAACGCATTTTTACTTTTAATTTGGTAAGCCATTAAAGTTCGTTTTTTTAGCTATATTTTGTGTTTTACCATATTTTATGTCTAGCCAATTTTTTTTGGCATATTTTATGTTTAACCGTATTTTACGTTAAACAATATTTTATGGTATAACATATTTTATGTTATATCATAACTCGTATTTGACCACATTTTATGCTTAGCAATATTTTATATAAAATTTTTTGTTAAGGCATATTTTGTGTTAAGCTATATTTCATGTTAAGACATATTGAAACCATATTGTATGTTAAGCCATATTTTATGTTAAGACATAACCTATATTTGCCTGAATAATATGCTGAAAAATATTTTAAATCATATTTAATGTTAAGCCATATTTAATGTTAGACTAAAATTTATGCTCAGAAATATTTTAAATCATATTTAATATTAAGCCATATTTTACGCTTAGAAATATATAAGGCAGCCAAATTTATCCGCTTTTTCTAATAAAATTATTTACTTTTATTGAATTTCGTATTTAGTACTATTTTATGTCCATTTTCCCTTATTTTTGGCATTAGCTAGTCTTAATTTATTTTTTCTTATTTTTCAAATATTTAGAACCAACTTTCTTTAATTACTGCTTCAAATTAGGACGCTTGTTAATGCTCTAGGCTGTAGGTACTGCCTTTATTTCCTATCGTTTTCATATAGCTTCAAGTGATGCTTTCACATATTGTTGTTGTACAATTGGGAATATCAGAATATAAGGATGGGAACAAAACCAATCCGAAATATTAAATTCATTGAAACCGCCTGCGACTCTGTTCATTTTCATAAAAAGGAAACAATCGTAAAATTAAATGGAATTAAATCAAAGATGGAAAATGTGAAGTTGCGTTTGATTTTGTATATATAATATAATATGTATGTATATAAACAATTGTAGTTGCTGCACCCAAAGACAATGCGGACAATAGTTCTATATTCCTTCATTATACGCGCAAATATAAATATACTTACACACACACACACATACTCGTACCATTTCATTCGCTTTTGCCGCCAAATTGCCGCATTCGCGCTCTCTTCGGGGTTTTGTCAAAATTGTTGACAACTTTGACAGTTTTAAGCGACTTTTGAAAACCGACAACAGTAGCTAGAGATGCGCTTTGGAAAAAATGCGCTTCAACGCAAAGGAGTCGCTGATGCGACCGCTTCCAAAGGCACTGTGTTCGTGTGAGAGTTTACTCGTATGCATTTCAGCAAAGCGCGTTTATTGACAGGCAAGGAGTTGTTGACCAAAAGACATTGACAATCACAGGTTACCACATATCTAAATATGTATGTACGTACTTTTATATTCCAGTGGATTAGCGCATTGCAGCGAATTTCGCGGCAGAACAAAAGTAGGTGCTGCCTTACGGTGGGCGAAGTTGCAAAGAATTTTTAGAAAAACTTATAGGTCTCCCTTTGCTGGGGAAAAGCATCATGACGTACAAGAAAAAATCGATAAGGAGCTGAACCGAAAAACAACTCAACGGATGTAAAGTGCCAATTTTATATACCTAAATGGTACTTTATTGGAAAAATCACAGGCTTCAAGGTTAAGGTATTCTTGTTTCATCTTTGCTACGTGCAATAAAAAATGTGGTGTCGTCGTACACCATGGAAATGTGAGCAACTCTTGTGCGAGACACGGTAACCAACCTGTGTAAGCTTGATTTAAGGGTTCACTAGGGTCTTTTCACAGCAATTAAAAACTACAAAAGAGAGACCCCTCTTTTCATTAGGACGATGGAAAATATTTTCCTCCCTGGTTGTGATTTTTTCGACGCATCTGCAACACAGAAGTGATGTGCGCCCACGCCCCGACGGAACAGGCGGACCAAATAACCCAAGATGCTTTTTTTGAGCGCTTGAAACGTACTTATGAGGGCTGCCTCTGGTACGATGTTAAAATTGCATTTGGAAGTATAACGCCTGGATAGCAAAGAAGGTATCTTCAACCTGAAAGTCAAAAAGTTCAGTCTTCACGAAACATCCCCAAATCGTTTAAGGCTGATCGACTTCGGGGACCGAAATTTTATTGTCTGTAACATAGCACAAAAACATTATCAAACTACTTGACACGCTCGTCAACAAACACTATGAAGGCTCGTCGTAGTAAAGCTGCAATAACAACAGCCAGTCCATCGGTCCATTTGGACTCCAATACAACAGCTTGGAAGGGTTTCGACGCTGCAACCGCTGGAGGAAGGGAAGGAACAGGAATATCTACACTCAGTGGGATAGGAACCTTACTCCACTTAGCGTCTCCAATTGGCACCGAAAGGCAAAGACAAGAAACCAGTGGCGCTTTTGTTGACTCGGCGCCAATCGCATAAGCGTAATAAAATCTGTTCTCACAAGGTTGCGCTGCTAAAAATTTTACCAACAAATTCACATTAAAATTTGTCAACTTCGAACCACTGTCCTTGCAGTAACTCGCATGTTTGTTTGTATAAATAAGAAATATAGGAACACAAACGCCGCCTTAATCCACGCATGAGCGCTCCGAATCTAAAATCTCAAATATTATAGATGAACGTGTGGTGAATAAAGAATTTAATCATAATGAAATTCGCCTTTTTTGTAACATACCCAGCCAACAGGTTGATTGAACAGACGGCTGATCCCTGAACGCGCGCTGCAAGCCGCCTTAGGAAAAAGGGCTCTCATTACGCGGTCATCGGCGCATTGCTTTCTGAGCAACGGACAATTGACAGCAAAAAATTGCTGCGTTACGCACAATTTATTATTTTTTCTCTCGCTTTTTGTTTACAAAATAGTAGGAAAGGATTGTTGGAGAACCTTAAAAAAATATTGTTTTGCCATTTTTGCGCAACGCTACGCACCTTCAACTCCGGCCTGCGATGACTGAAGCGGCTGAGGTAAACAATTAAAATGACATTTACTGACAGCTGACAAAATGTCCGTTGGCCATTTCAAATCTGGCGGTAAGAGAAAAAGAAGAAGAGAAAAATAAAAATTTATAACAACAACAATAATAAACTTATTTTTTATAGCAAATTTTATAGCACAGAACATCGTGATGAATTCGGGCGACAGTGCAACAGAGCGGCAAAGCGACAGAGCGTCCAACGTTTGCATTGCTTGAATTCCTGGAGGATCAACGCATGCTGTTTGGCATATAAATTGTAAAACTATTAAAATGTTTACGAGAACCAACGAACGACGCCGCCAATCGTCGTCATCAAATGACCGACCGCGCGCCCTTCCATCACCCGCCAACTTGCGCGTGGTGCCTGTGTCGCCGCAATGTTTGGAAATTGTTTATTTCACTGCCGCAACATAAAACAGATACTTTATATCATTTGCCGTAATTACAAAAATTTCAAATCACATGCAATCCGGTTAGATGCACCGCCGCCGCAGCCGCAGCGGCAATCACCACAGTCAAAGTAATCCACCAACAACAAAACCACGGTTTTTGGCGGCTTCATCGGCAAGCAATTGCCAATTTGGCTGAGAAATTCAATTTCCATATCGTTGGCGCGCGCTGTAATGTTGTTGCTGCTGCAGCACTGCTGCTATATGGATGTTCCCAGCGCGCAAACGTAAAGCCACAAATATACAGACATATACAAATACATGTGAAGGTATTTATTGATTGCCACTTTTTATAGATTTTTGCCCTTTTTTCATTCGCTCCTCACTTTGTAAGTACACATATATAGATGTACATATGTGTTTTCATGTGCTGAATTTTTGCTTTGGTTACTTTCTTTCTTCTTTTTTACACTATTTGTATGTCGCATCGCCCGAAGTTGTTTCAATTTTATTGCCCAATTTAGAAGCGTTTGTTTGAATATTGAATATACAAATCAACAAAGCATACACCAATTGAGAGTGTGTGCAACTATATGGTATATGCATATGCGATTCAGGGACAACCCAACGTGCGGATTAGGAAGGCGCCATGTTCACAAGACTAAAAGTATACCCTTATTTTTGCCTTAAATTAAGACCTTATTTACACCGGTCAGAATTATCCGATTTATGTCAAATATGCACGGTTTTGCTTGATAATTTCTTTTAATGTTTGCCCCTCTCACAAAGAAACCGTTGTCCTTATTGGCAAACAATTGAAGCAATCGATTTTCACTGGCTTCTCTTGAGGCCTCTTTTTCACCAGCCGAATCATACACCATAGACACGAGCCGCAGGCGAGCAGCTAAAGAGGATGGTTCCTTGCTAATCGCATCTAATACACCAAATAAATCTTGCTGGCCGAAAATCCAGGCTTGGAGACCATTTGTGCTGGCTTGCTGCTCTTCGACCATAACCGTTTCCATTTGACGTTGCTTTAAGTGATCCATTTTTGATCACTAGTCAACATCGTTTCAGAAATGGGCGTATTTCGTTTCGATCCAGCAGCGATTCGCAGCGATTAAAATTTGGTACGTGAGGTTTTTTTTTGTTAACTCATGTGGCATCCATAGCACCCATACGCCGAGCCTCTTTCTGTATCTATTATTTTTCAAGTTACTCAAAACTGTTTTTAGTGCAAAGGATAGTTGGAAACGTTTACTAAGAGAGATACATCTTCAATTATCTCTATTTAGTACAATAGATGGCTGAACAACGCAAAAAGTTCCATATTTAGGTCCTTGGTCATAGAGACATAGAGATAAACTGCTAGGCGGGCGAACTTTCTGTAGAAAGTACAACAAGGTACATTTTGATCGCTAGGTAACTAGCACGTAAGCTCTGAAAGCTAGAAATGGAGTTGTTTAAGCCAATAAAAATTAATTAACAATATACATACTTCAAGTATCGCTTCTCGCTTGGCTCAAACAATACGAACTCTAAAAAAAATCATTTTTAAACTACTAGTGCAAAAACTTTATATGTCTCAAAAGTATTTATTAGCATACAATATATACATTTTTTTTTGTTATTTGGTGTGAAAAGTGAGAACTCTTGCACAGAAGCTTAAGGAAGAATGTGACCTTGGTGCTTTAGACGAAACTGTACGCCAAGCACTCTGCGGCACAAGTACCGATCAAGAGTTGCTCGAAAGAAGCCACTACTTTCTGTGCTCAATGTAGTAAAGCGCTTCACTTTCGCTGTAACCAGATTATTGGGGTGACGTCATATTCTGTGACGAAACCAAAATGATTCTCTAGTACAACGACGAATCCACCAGAGTATGGCGCAAGTCGTTCACTGCGCTCGAATCGCAAAACATCATTACGACTGTAAAATTTGGCAAACTGTCGGTTATGATTTGGGGCTGCATCTCCAATCAAAGAATGGGGAAACCTAGCATGTATAGCATATACCACGAATGCCGTACAGTATCGCCAAATTTTGGGTGCAAATTTGAAGAAAGTGCAGTGAAACTCTTATTTTTTTCAAACAACATAGCCCCGATCTCAACGCCATTGTGGGTTTATCTCAAGAAAGTGGAAAAAGGGAGCCCACAAATCGGCAAGCCTTAAAATCTGCCATACTAAAAGAGTAGCACAAGATTCCATTGGAATATGACCTACCAATGTAAGTCCGAACGATGAAAATACATATCCAACATGTAGCAAAAGTTAAGGGAGGTCACTCCATATATTAATATTAGTAATAAGATATCATAATAAGTCATGAATTTAAAATAAAAATAGGTTTAGTACATTGTGTAAAGAGTTTCTTGACGAAGTCAAAATGGGTAAGCTGACATTTTGTTGTTTTTTTCATTGAATGTTAATATTTTGATTAATTCTTTTAGTGATATTAACCTAATAGGTATTGTGAGATCATTTTGCATTAAAAAAAATCCATTAAATATAACGGAAGTCTATGATTTTTTCACATAAATTCAAAAAATAGTTTTGTTTTTCAGGTGTAAAATGTTTCTTGACGTACTGTATATAATTGGCGCTTTGTAACCGTTGAAGCGATTTTCGGCAGAGCTCCTCCTCCAATTCGTTATATGAGTTTTGATGTTTTCCAACAAATGGAGAGACCTACAATTTATACTATGCCGCCACTGAACGGCTGATGGTTTTTTTTTAAGAGGAGCCATTTATATACACTCGGAAAGGTTCACATTCCCTGCGGAGGGGCGACCGCAATTAGAAAAATGAAGATAATTTTTAATTTAAATTAATTTTCTATAATTTTTGGATGTTGGTTGGACCAGGATTCGCGCCCTGGTCTTCCGTATGTACTACTGGCATGAAGTAAAAGCTTCATGATGTTGCTTAGAAGGATCTGTAGATATTGGCAACGCAATAATACGCTTGCTACAAATTAGAGGAGGAGCTCGGTTCAATATCGGCTTAGCAGTTATAAAGCCCCAATTATTCCGCAGGGAGAACTGATTGAAACCAGCCCAAAGTTCTATTGCTCCATGGAGATACGAATACTTGTTCTAGGTATTCGAAACTTTTTCGTGGATTGGGTTCGTATTAAGAACACATCCACTGGGAAGCAAATAAAAAAATAGTAACAACAACAACGAAATCAACAAGCAATTTGAAATGAACTAAAGTTACATTCCGCTTTTTTCCATTTTTTCCTGCCCATCTCACGCGTATAATTGTTGTTGTCTTAGCTCAGCTGTAAACTGAGTACAATTTGGCTGCTTGTTGCTTCAATTTCATGCGTTTTCTCTCATTGGTTTTGTTTTTGTTGCTGCATATTCATTTTCATTGCCGCTGATTTTTTACTTGTTCTGTATTTTTTTGTTTTTTTCGTTTTTTTTTGCTGCAGTCGCAGTATTTTTACTACTTCAATCGTAAAAATTAATTTTCAATATGGAATTTCACTGCAGTACGAAATGAAGCGGCGGCAGTGAACGCCAAAAAGAGGAAATACTATATTATACCTATACATATGTGTATGTATGTATGTATGTATGTGTGTATATATGTGTGTATATGTATATGAATAAAGGTAGCAAGTAACTTTTGTTACTCACTGCAGTTGCTGCAACACGCTAAAGACATTTTTATTGTGCGGCAATAATTCTTGTATGCCAGCCAAAGTGCCAACCAGCCAACCCAGCTGAGCTGAGCTTTGCAGGATCAGCCGCCGCGACGCGATTTTGGCGTTGGATTTAAATTTCAGCAGTCGTGGCTGGATAAAAAAAACACACCATCGGCGAATGCCCTGCTTGATTTTTATTACAAATCGAGTGCAGAGCGAAATAAAAGAAATTTAAATTATTTTATTGATGGCGAATTGAATGACGGTGAAGGTGGCGGCAGCAGTGGTGGTGGTGGTGGTATGAGTTGGGTCGACGGTGCATACGGTTCTCTAGAAGAGCTACTTTTGGCTTGCTTGTCTTGGAGCAAGAATATGTTGTGGCAATAAGCATAGGGCCGAAGCAATAAAAAATTTAACTGCGCCAAGCAGAAGAGTTGCGACGAAGCGACAGCGGGTGTTGCATAGTGCTGTGCCAGCTGCCTGCCACATTAAAATTACGACTATTCGACTTTTATTCAACGAGTGGTGTTGGCTATGCGCTACCCCGAATAAACAATAAACATATTTTCTTATATTCTTTGATAAGTTAATTAAATTCTACAACAACCGAATGTACCGAACGAGGCAGGCAGAGCCATGATCTGCCCAAATGTTTAAATAATTATTTTTAAAGATACTAAATAAAAATGAAGACAATGGACCTAAGGCTATTGAGATTTATAGGATTCCATGGAACGGCTTATCAGTATTAGTCTAGCATGTTTATCATTTACATTGAAGATTTTTTGGATTTCTTCATATTCTTAGAATGATCAAGCCACCTAACTGGGCGTATTGCTGCTATGAAATAAAAAGCTCATCGTAAAACTACATCGGACATTCGGAAAGAATTTACAAGAAATTGCCGGTCCCTTGGCGGTTTTGATTCGAAAACTTTCAATCCTAGAGCATTTCATCCATCCAGACGACATGATCTAGCCAGCGTAGCCACTCTCCCTCAATTTGCTGGACTATATCAAAATTGTCCTACATCTCACCTTTCAAGTTGGTTCAACAGATATTGCCATTGTCCGAGTTTATGCACCATATAGGAGGACAAGAGCGGTGAGCGCCTTGAAGAGTTTGGTCTTTGTTTGTCAAGATACGACTTTACTTTTGAATTGCTTACACAGTCCAAGAGAACACCTGTTGCCAATAGTGATAAGACTCCAAAGTTGTGGCTGTCGATTGTGATGTGGGAGCCGAGGAGATATTCCATCTTGGCCTCACTCACTACAGGACTCGTTCTACCTGCTTCTTTATATAGTCTAGAGAAAGTAGAATTGCCGAATTGCTTATTGAGACTAATGATATCAATATATGAGGAGGTACATTATACACTTTTATTGAAGACTCTATTCTAAGTTTATGTAAAAAGTATTAAAATACACTTCGGCCTTCTAAAATTTAAAGAGATTCTTCAAAGATGTAATTGAGATCTTCAAAAAATCGTCTCAAAGTGTGGTAGATCCACAATGCCCAAAATGGTTAGAATTTCGATGTCTTCTTATTGCTTGGCTATCCATAATATGGATCCCGACCACACGGAATATGCTGATAATTGATAAAAAATATATGAAAATTGTTAAGTTTATATCAAGGAGCGACCACAATTTCCGAAAAAGCCTCCTTATTACCATATCACCAGGGCTTATGCGTATCGCAGCCAAGTATCCTCATATAGTAGTTCTTAAAACATTTTCGAGGACGTAACAAAATATTTTATAGTCGATTTGCTTTAGGGTCTACAGCAGTTCGATGCAACTTACTCTTTTCAGCACTATTCAGTTATTCAATGAGAGGGTTCTAATGACTATCTCTTTCTAACTAACTGTTTATTCATCATTATACCTTGTGAATATTTCAATGAAGTGAAAAATAATAATCTGTTGAAAAAAATTGAAAAAAAATCATATCTTAACATCATTATGAGTCTTTTTCTCCTTCAACAACAAGAACAAACCTCAAGCAAACCTCATTTCAATTAAGCCGATCACATATCGCCGCAAATGGCCAATAAACAATAAAAACTCATTTGCCACAAATGCAGAGCGAAAACAAACAACGAACAAGCAACTGATACTTGCAACACATGGGGCATATTATAAAAGCATAAAGAGGAAGAAAAAAGAAATATGGAAAAGAACGCAAACAATATGATGAGTATGTTCCTGAAATAAGTTTCCAATAGCTTTGACCAACAAGAAATATTAACCAATAAATTTTATAAAAGATCGTTTAAGGAATCAGTAAATAAAATGAAGGCAAACTCACACATAAGAAGAAACTCATTTCGCTTTAGATTCTCATTAAAATTCACTTCTCCAGCTCAAAGCTTATTGTTGTCTTTTTCCCTTGTTTTTGCTTTATTTATATACTGATATATGTGAGTATGTTTGGCATTTGTACTTAAGAGAGTGTGCTTTTTTTAACTAAGAAATCAATACTTGCAGCTCAAGGCAGCATATTTAAATTCACAGCGGGTCGCAACGACATATGATCACAGGAAAATGAAATTGTTTCATTAAAATATTTTATGACTTCTCTTCGGGATATTATTTCGCACATTAAAAGTCGTTAAGATTATCTTGACAGGGATTGCATATTGCTGGTTTTACTTTGTTAAGTCTACAAAATTGTCTGAATGGAAACCGACACGGTCATACCAATATCTTAATCAGATTCCGGAGTTATCTGGAGATAGAAACCAATGGAATAGGATAGAGCCTACATATACAGACTTGACTCCGTGGCAAAGTCTACTCAAGTGGGCTTTGTATTAGCTAGGCCTTACGTTCACCAGATCAGCGCCTATATATGAGAACTTCATTTGTCTGGGCCTAATTATCTAACCTAAAAAAAACATATACATATCTTTTCGAATAGTCACTCCACATTAAGATTTCCGAAATCTGTAGCAAAATAAAATCCGAAATAATAGAGAATTGTCACAGATTAGTTTGGGTAACAACTAAGCAGTTCTCTCTGAACATAATAACATACCGTGCGCTGTTCTTCTATTTTCGCCATCAGTTCAGAGTTTGTACATGCTGCTCTGCACTTGTTAGCGCACTACTATAAGAGGTTTATTCCTCGCTGACGTCTACTTGAGAAAAAGAGAAACGAGATGTGTACAATTATGCATTTTATTGCTGGATGTCTTGTATTGGCTGGACGTATCATCAAACGACTTCTTCAGAAATTAGAAAGAGTGCGAGTGGTCCGCCCTTTGAAGGAGTAAGTTCAAGTCTCTATAGCTTAGCTTAGTTGCAACACTTTGGGATCTAAGTGAGCCGATGCTCTTCATTCCAGATCACGCCAAGACGAATTTCGTGAAAGTCGCCGAAAATTAGCTTTTGTTCCGGAAATTATGGACGCTGTGCACAAACTGAAATTGCAAGATCGTCATATGATCTACCGTGAGCCTGAGACAACTACAGGCGTTAGTGGGATTAGCATACGTTCAACATTTAATGGGTTGGATCCCATACAATTTATCAATTGCTCAAAAAAACGGTTTTGTCGATTGGTCAAAATCAAAATGGAGCTAAGATCTTACGAGTATTTGAATAGTTGACACGGGGACATGAAACCTCGGGTTCATCAGTTCTAGGTTCGTACGACTTTTTTCTGTTACCAAAAAGGCTCAAATATATGATATCTGAGGGAATTACTCTGAGTGGGATATGTAAAATATGACGGAACAAAGAAGGTCGAGAAATATCACCATTGTTTCAATACCTCTGGGAGGGTTTGAGTTCGTTAATTCAAAATGTGTATCTTAATGTTTCTAAATAACCTTCCAACGAAACTGGATACTTTTTCGGAATTCCCTGTAAATACTAACTAATTTCATATGTCACATTAAAAACCTGCCACTATATGTATATATGTATGTATATCTATGGGCAAAAATATCTCCACAATATTTACAATACCTTTGCAACATACTTGCACCTTCCACGGCAATGAAATTCGAAACTTGTGCTCTTCATTAGTCCCTTTTATTGCAAATTTGGCATAATGCATCATAACAGGTGTGAAAATCCGCACAACAAAGCCCACTAAAGCGATCATTATAATTACAACACAAAGCCAATATCTTGGTAGTGAGTTTGTATACACGTACGAGTACCTATGTGTATGTATGTATGCGTATACATACATATGTGTGTGAGAAGTGGGCGCGTGCAATAAAAATTGGCTTATTGCCGATCGAATCACACATATGTTACGATTTGAATTGCGGACTTTTGGTGTTAACTCTATTTATTTGTATTATATACATACATAACTACATACATACATACATATGCATATGCACATGCAGAAAAGCTAGCAAGTTACAGACCATGAAATGTTTGCAACAATGCAACAATCACACAGTCCATTGTCCATTGTACCGCGACGTCGTCGTCATTGTCGCCGCGTTATTGCAACATTGCTTGTTGCACTATCAACGGCATTTAATCTTTTGAGCTGCAATTTCATATCGTCTTGAGCCTCATTAATACAATAATAATATCACACATTTCGCTGGCGAAGGCCATGCGACGGCGGTGACGGCGGTGACGGCACTGATGTCCTTCCACCGACCAAGGGCAGGCAGCCGTAAATAAGAAAATAAATATATATGTACGAGTATGTATGTCCAGCTTTATCGTCTTGTGGCGATTTGTTGCGCAGATATTCAGCTGACTTTTCACTTTTCCTTTTTTGCGCGCATTTTGCAGCTCATAAAATGTCACATGAGCTTATGTGGCAAGCACAAGTTGCTGCCTGCCCGGCGCGATGGAAATCAATGTGATGTGGTTGCTCCGTGGATGGACGGACGGACAGACGGACGATATCGCGCATAGCAAGCAATTGCAACTGTTCGAAACTGATAAGCTCGAGCCGCGCGCCACAAAACGAGTTGGGCAACAAAGCAAAAGATTATCCCTGCAAAATGGCCAAAGCGTCGCCTCGTTTGTTCTCAGTTGGCTTACAAGGTGCGACCACTTGAAATGTACGAGATATGTGTTCAAGACTCACGGCGCATGCCTTTCAGCGCCAACTGACCGACTTGGCAAACGTGCGGCCGTCTAGTCCAACGTCCAGCCAACGCATTTGCATTTTAAGTGCGGCACATTTGTTTGCGCGAAGTGAAAATGAAAACATTATTCTAAAGCGCAAAAAAAGAGACTCTGAAGCACTCTCACGTATGTACATATATACAAGCATGCAGCAAATACATACACATACACGTATGAATTTGTAAATGCGCTGTGCGTTGTGCTGCCTGTGCTGCACCGCATTTCGCCGCTTCAGCCAGCTGTTGCTGCCTACCTGTCTGTGCCGCTTGTGCATCTGTTGCTTGGCGCGTCTTGGAACACTTTGCTTGCTGCTGCTTTTGCGCGACAATCTTATCTTAAGCGACATTCAATAAATGATTACTGCGCATGTAGCAATTGTGTCTGCTGATTGTGCGGATGCCGTGACAGATGCGTTTGCAGTGCGTGGAAGTGCGTTGATTTGCATGGCAAATTGTTGGCGCTCTTTTGTGTGTGCCAAGGTTCAGTGGAAGTGGTCGCACTCACATAAACGAATATGTACTTACATACAATACTCACCTCTGTTGCCAAGAAACTGAGTATACCATATATGAATATGATCACGTTTAAAATTTAATATATAAACTAATTTAATTATTGAGAATAAAAATATACACTTAGATTTTTCGTTAAACTCATTGGTTTCATTTTATCTGCTTACAATCAATATTAGAAAAACTTTCGTCATCGTAAGTACGGTACGCTGACCACAAATGATTTGCTTTGCTGTCGCACGGGACATTTCATTCCTCTAATTTTTAATACGGCGACCTTACGAATATTTTCACTCTTGCCTTGGTGTAGCTTGTCAATGCGATCGGTGCCCGGTGTAAGGTTTGACCTGCGGATCCTTCATTTTAATCTTTTGTGAAGGTTTTTGAGATAATCTTCTTTCAATTATTTAAGGAATTAGTAGGTAAGGATTTGGGCGTTTCAAACCTATTAACAACAGACAAAATTTGAAAACTTTGTTCTCAAAATTGTAAGACAGAATTGAGTACATCGACTTTTAATAAAAGTAATATCTCGTTCACATATCGTGTTTCCTTTTTTTTACACCATCAGGCAGGAGAAATAATATTGTTTGTGTAGTTAAGACCATGGCAGGCGGAAATGACCCACAAACCGTTTAACACTCCGTGAACAGCTCAAACGTACCGCTTTTGTTTAAAAGCATACTAAGACTGCCACATTGAAGAGGTCTAGAAAACTCTGCACCGGCAGTAGTGAAGGTTGGAGAGTGATAACAGGATTGAGTAAGTCTTATTAGCCTTGCCTGTGTGAAGGTTCTCATGTAATAATGGACATGATGCATTGTTCTGATTTTGTTCCTCATGAATTTGAAAGCCTTAAGACATGATCTATCAGATTTAAACGAGGAGGTTTTTAAAGGCCCGCTGAAAGGTAGTTAGCATCAAGTCTAGATAGATAACAGTTAAGCAGCTCAAGACCTCACTCTGCAATAGTTGGTACTTGGATTCCGAGGCTGCAACTGACTGGAAGAGAGTTCTTGAAGGTGTTATGAAGGTCTGTCCATATACCGGCCAAGGGAGGAAAAGTGCTTAAGGCACGCTTACTCAGCAAGGGAGCATGGATAGGAAGACGCAAGCGCAAAGATAAACAGATATCTGATCTGGGCCTTATGGTATGAAGGCAAATTCCACTTAAGGCGTTTCAGTTCGCTGATCATTTGAGTATTGCATTCTCATTTTCAGAAAACTAAAACTCAAATATTAGGAAGCAATTAGCCAGCGTCCAGATCGATCATGTTGTGATACACGGAGGACATATATCCATTGTTTTAGATGTGCGTAGGTTCCGAAGTCCTATATCGACCCGGATCACTATCTTGTCGCAGCGAAGATACTCATGCACCGAGGAACGTCCCTCAAAAAACACTAGGAAGGTTCGACGTTGAAATGCTGCAATCACAACAGATTTGTGAGCGATTTTCTCCTTGACTCACATACCTGCTCTCTGAAAGCACTCATCAGCAACCCGGTATAAGGGAACTGTGGGACGGTATTGCAAATTCTCTACATACAACTGCAAACGAAACTATTGAATTTCGGAAAGGTCGCAAAAACAGCTGGTACGATGAGGATTGCCGTGTCGCAGTGGAGAGAAAAAAGTCTGCCTACCTCGCAACGTTGCGATCGACCACAACACATGCGGTTTGGGATAGATACCAAGAGCTGAAGAGGGAAGCAAGGCGCATCTGCAGACAAACAAAGATAGAGGCCGAGATGCGTGAGTACGAGGAGCTTGAGAAGCTGGCCGACAAGGGTAATGCTACGAAAAGATACGGCGATTTACAAAAGGTTTCAAGACCGTAGCAAACTCTCGTAAGACCCAGAGGGGTGAGCTAGTGACGGATTCCCAGAGTATACTGAATCTATGGAGGGAACTTTCCTCCAGCCTGATGAATGGCAGTAAAAAAGAAACACCCGGAGAAGGTGAACCCGAAGCTCCAATTGATGACGATGGAAAAGTTGTTCCGTTACCCGACTATGACGAAGCCCGAATAGCGATCGCCCGCTTAAAAAACAACAAAGCGGCGGGGACCAATGGATTACCAGCCGAGCTATTCAAATACGGCGGCGAAGAACTGTTCAGGTGCATGCATCAGCTTCTTTACAAAATATGGTCGGATGAAAGCATGCCCGACGATCGGAACCTAAGTGTGCTCTACCCAATCCACAAAAAAGGCGATTCCACAGTCTGCGCCAATTACCGTGGAATAAGCCTTCTTAATATCGCACATAAGGTCCTATCAAGCGTATTGTTGGAAAGACTAAAGCCCACCGTCAACAAACTGATTGGACCTTATCAGTGTGGCTTTAGAACTGGTAAGTCAACCATTGACGCCGCTATGGATGAAAGTACTCCAGCTGAGGAAGAGGAAGATCTCCACTCCGTTGGAAGGATCAAGTGGAGAGTGACCTGGGTTCTTTTGGCATTTCCAACTGGCACCTAAAAGAAGATTAGTACAAATTATCCCGCAGTTACTGGGAGTCACATTCACTCCGCCTACGACCGCAATCACAGTACAGAGCAACACAAATCTCAAATAGTTAGCCGGCAGAGCTCTTCCACCATAACGAGGGCGCTGCTATATCGAGAGATCCTCTAACCAGTACTATTTTTAAACAAATTTTATTTTAGACAATTTTGATCATATGTAAATACTTATCTACACTGATGTAGCTTGATTTATACATACATATTCATGATCAAGCGTCACTCAACAAAATCTGAGGGCAAGAGTAAAAATTGAGATTTCCCAATTAACCCACTAAAATGTGCGAGCAATAAATAAATTAATTAACAACTCAACAAAGCAAGCCAGGCGCGAGCAGAGCCATGCAGCTGTATACCCTTGTTAGTAAAATAATAACAACAATAGCAAATATTTGCCATAGTTTCAGTATAAAAATTCCTAATATTAGAAACAACTTATAAACTACGAACATACACACAATAGCATAAACATATATGTAAATATATTTAAATATATACACATTACCACATAAATTTCCATGATTTTTTAACGAATTACTCTCAACTCGTCTATTCCTAAGGCGGAGAGGAAGTTGAAAACTCGCTAATTTTTAAAGCAAGTATTGCTAAATGCTGTCAGACGCTGTGAATATTTCATATTAATAGTTTACAGATAAAAACACAAAGATCATCATTATGCATGTGATTCTAAAATAAATATGTACGAGTATATGTATTACTTTGTTTGCATATGTTGGCGTGACGGTATTGCATGGAAACTCAAACAACAACACTACCAAAGTTCCACTTAGCTGAACATCGTGTTAAACGCCCCAACTATGACAACGGACACAACAGCAACAAAAAAAAACAGTGAAAATTCCGCAACAACAACAACAATGTTGATAATGAAAAAAAGCTTTTGGAAAAAAACAATAAGAGAAATATTTAAATATATAATAATAAAGCATGTAAAGCAGAACAGAGTGGAGCTAAATTAAGCTGAGTGCATAAAAAATAGCAACAAAAGCTACAATTGTTGACTTGACGGGAAGTGAAATTTCAAAAACAAAAAAAAAATTAAAAACAAAAAATAAAAATAAAAAATATAATAGAAAATGAAACTCAAATTCTGCCCCCCATCGCCCAGAAAAAAATAAAAACGCTCAGCCAACCTTGCCCACTGCTTAAATATGTATATACGAGTATATAATATATGTATCTGTAAAGCAACTATTCTGTCTGAGTGTGTTAACTACCATACACTTTACTGTTCGCCAGCGGCTTCTGGCTTCTGCAATGTGTAATATAATTCCCACCACTTGCCCATTTGCCATCGCCCGAATTTTGTATGGAATTTCAACCGCAGCCATTCACCTAAAACACTGCACAGTTAATGACAAGAATTGCTGGTGTTTTCCGGTTGACATGGCAGCCATCAACAAGCAGTGAGTGCAGCAGCATTCAAAACAACAATAGCAAACTATTATGTGTGGCTGCTTTTTTTTGTATGTACCTACATATGTATGTATTTACCTTTGTAAATATGTTTGTCTGTTTGTGAAGCTTAAAAATTGTGTTGCAAGTTAAATAGGTTTGTTGTTGTCCACATGATGCCGTCATCAAATCAGAATGTGCGTGTTTGCTGGCAACAAGTGCGCCGCATAGTGCACCAAAGCTCTGGCACAGTGGGACATATTCGCTAGATATTTATTATAGAAGCCATTCGGAAAGTTAAGAAAGGGTCCCCTCAGGTGTTGAGAAAACACACAGAAGGAGGAGAAGTTAGGCCGAAAATACAAATTTAAGTTCCAAAGAAGAAAAAAAAAACGATCTGTAATTAAAACCTCTCAGTAAGATTAATATCTAATCTCTCGGACACACAAAGTTTACAAGAGGTCGGCTTTAATTTTTTGGCCACCAACTTATTTCTCTTTCATGTCCCGTGCGAATTTCAAGTTTTTTTCTTAAATCAATATCTTGAAATCTAATTCTAAATAAATTGTTGAAACTGTTACAGAATTTATGAACATGATTTATCTTATTTGGAGTAAAAAAAGTATTTTCATATTAAATATTTAGATAAATTCGTCAAGCAGAGGATAATTTTATTTGATTTTTAAAGGGCAGTGCTTATTGTACCAGGAATATCCAGCACATGATTGTACTGAAACTCAAACCGCCGGAGGAATTATTTTCGTCGTTTTGGCAGCGTACCCAGACTTCTCCCCTGGCTACAAGACTGCTTCGATGCCAGTAAGTTGAGATCTGTCGATACAACAAAACGTTTAGTGAACAAGATCAATCCAGGCTCCCGACAAATGCGAAATATAATACGCCTAGTTATCTGTTATCTCGCTTGAAAGGGAAAACCTCCGATTTATAATGAGGAGAAAGCTTCAAAGCTGTGAATTATACAAGTGCGTTCAAGGAGTGCAACGAGGGTAAAAACGGTCGTAGGTCTGTGAATGATGAATATAGTAGCAGAAAACCTCCAATTATGACTGCCCAAATGTATGAAGAATCAGTCAGGCTTAGTTCTAGATCATTCCGTAAGTAGTTCGGCACAATATGAATAATAAATAATGAAGACCATTTTCGAACTACGACAGAAGTGTCGGCACTAATATTGAAGGAATTAAGAATTTTTTTTTTCTTGGATTGCTTTTGCTTTTTTTAAAGTTTTCAATTAATATTTAATTCTTCTGCTTAATTAGTTACATGGTTAAAGTCGCGTCAGCCAATCCTCCTCCCATCTCGGCGCTAAGTGATGTCATGTACCATTCCATCTGATTTTTCAAAGAAGTGGTGCTCTATCTCTAATTCCAGCGGCGGGTATTGCTTGGAAAATTATCAAAGCGGAGGTACCCTCTCAACCATATGAGCGACATGACCTAGCTAGCACGGCAGTGCTTATCACCAATTGTTGTTTTTTGTTTTACTTTATTTTTTTATTATCACAATTTTATCCAACAACGACACACTATGCCTTGGTGTGGCTGCTTTTTATTTAAGTTCTGAGTGATTGCGATGGAAGCTTATTGTTGCTGGTTATAACTAATTCTACCGCTAGTGGAGGCGGTTAACTATGCACACACACATTCATACTCGTAAATACTTATAGAGCAACGGGAAAAGGTTTGCCAGATTGGTTTTTGACGTGCGGTGAGCGTTCGTCTGACAGTTATGTGCGGAAGTAGAATGAGTGCAGCGGTGCAACAGTGATGAGCTCAAATAACTGTATAATAGTGCTATAAAAAGTTGAGTTCAAAAAAGAAAAATATCTAGATGAAAAAAACACCGTTAAGTAGTACATAATAATGATAAATGCAAAAACTGGCAGATAATTGTGAGATGGCGGAAAATAGCGTATACAATAACAACAACATGGTAAATGAGCGAATAAAAATTTACAACAACAAATAAGACGTCCGACCGTCAATTGTTTATCACCACAACAAAAGGTGCTCATTTACATATTTAAGCAAAGCGACTGCCTCAACTGCCCAACCAAAATTAACTTCGCTACATACTATTTTGTGTTTGTTCTTGTTGTCTCGGCATTTAACAATTTTTGAAATTATTATGCTAAAGTGAGTGCATGAAGAGAAGTGAATGATAGATAAATTAACAACTTAACAGCGTAACTATGATAAATTTAAATATTTAAGTGCTCCTAATAGAGCGCAAACAAAAGTACGTTCGTAAGTAGTGAATAATATCAGCGAATGTTTGTGCGCTGTACTTCATACATGCGCTCAGACCACGACGCGTCACTTCTGGGCCAAGCGTCTGACTCACAGTTGTCGCCGCACGCACCGCGCCGAAACCCTACAACGCTACCGCTAACTGCGCGCATAGCTTTTGCTCACAACTAAGCTCAGTGCACTTCACAGCAAAACGCTACAATTCAGTTCAGCTCAGCTATGCTTGGTGCGCGCTTCATTCGTGTGCGTTTGAAGCTCACGCGCGCTTGTCAAACGATCACATAGTTACCTCTTGGCGACTTAACGCACAGATCAGATAACGGTTGTATAGCGAAAAAATAACAGTTAGTTTAAGCCATATCAGTGCGGGCAATAAGCCCACTCAGCCGTGCTTGTTAAATACAATACTGCTATCTTTCTACACTCTTCGCTTAGTTCTTATCACAGTTACCACCTAATAGCCAACACCCGCCGCGGAGATCGTTCAATGTTATCGCCGTGTAAAGCGTCATGGTGCCGCTTCGCCATTTGGCTCACAATCGGAATTCTGCTCTTGCTGGTACTCTTGGTGCTTGTCGTATTGGCCATCTTCGGTAGTCATCCGTGCGCAGGCGCTCTAGATAACTGCGATGCTTTCAAAGCCATTTGCGCCTCATATAACGGCGATCATCAATTCTTCTACAGCCAATGCGAAATGCTGCGGGAGAACTGCCTCACGGGCAGCGGTGAGTAGTGGAGTTTTTGTTTGTTTGTTGTTTCTCATATTTACCTTTTCTCTCTATTACTTATTTCTGTTCTTCTCATTTCTCTCATTTTCTATACTTTTTCTTGTTTGTTTATGACTAATTTTATATTTTGTATTTGTATATTTTTGTTTTCGTTTGAATTCGTTTACAGATTGGCAACAAGATCACTACAATCATTGCAATGTGCATATTTAATTATTCTCGCTTTTGCTGGGAACTTCTTTAGATGTGCAATGACGAGTTATAAATACCTAAGTAAATAAGCAATTTAAGTAATGATTCATAACTAAATACCAATGTGCTCATTCCAAAGACTATAATTTCTTTAAAAGCGAACTATTAAATAATATATCTAACGTAGTTTATGTCTAGATTTAATATTTAATTCAATAGAATATTTCAAAATTAGTAGAGCAATAAGCTTGCGTAGCTTAAGAAGCTTAAGGTTTTTTTTAAGTTTAAGTTTAGTACTGTTTATTAATAAGTATTATTGTGCACACCAACAACTGTTACAACAAAAATATTGCAGACTAAATTATACAAAACAAAAATTAACTATGTTTGTCTTTTGATTTTAACGAAACCCCCATTGAAATCCGGGAAATTATAATAATATAAATAATAAAATTAAATAAAAAAGTAAAATAAAATAAACTACAATAAAATAAAATATTATATTCAAAAAAAAAAATTAAATAAAATATTACTAAAATAAAATAAGTAAAATAAAATGTAATAAAATAAAAAAAAATAAAAATTAATAAAAAATAAATAATAAAATTAGAATAAAATAAAAAAGATGTATATAAAACATAAAAAAATTAAAATAAAATTAAGGAACATGTAGCAAAATAAAATTAAATGAAAATAATAAAATAACAAAAAATTAAATAATATACAGTAAATTAGAATTAAATTAAATAAATAAAAAATAAAATTAAATACTTTGATACAAAATAAAATAAAAAAATAAAATAATATAAACTATAAAATGACGGAAATTAATATAAAATACAGTAAATTACAAATAAATAAAATAATACAAAATATCACAAAATAAAATAAGTAAAATAAATAAAGAAATAAAATAAATGTTGCAAACTAAATTATACATAAAAAATGTATTATGTTTGTCTTTTGATTTTAGTGAACCCCCATTGAAATCTGGAAATTATAATTATATAAAAAATAAACAAAAATTATAATAAAATAAACCAGAATAAAATAAAAAAAATACAAAAAAATGAAGTATGTTATTATTTAAATGAAATTAAGTAAAAGAAAATAATATAAAATAAAAAGAAATAAAATAAAATTGAAATATTAATAAAAAATTAATAATAAAATTAGAATAAAGTAAAAAATAAATAAAAAATAAAATATATTAAAAAAAAATAAGTAAAATAAAACAAAATAAAATAAAATAAAAAAAAAATACAGTGAATTACAATTAAATAAAAAATAAATAAAATACTACGAAATAAAATAAAATAATGTAAAGTAAATTGAAAACTATAAAATGACGGAAATTAAAATAAAATAAAAAAATAACAATTAAATAAAATTAAAAAAAAAAAAATAAAAAATATAAAATATAACAAAATAAAAAAAAATAAATATATAAACGAATAAAAAAAAAAAATAAAATAAAAAAGTAGAGTAAAGTAAATTAAACAAAACAAAATCAAATACCATATAAAAAAAATAAATAAAATTAATAAAATAAAATAAATAATTAAATTAGAATAAAATAAAAAAAAATAAAACATTATGAATTAACATAAAACACAAGTTATATGTATATACAATACATATATATTCAATATATATTTGTCCCAAATAAACGGAAGAGTTTCGCCGGAAGCGATATTTGCTTCAATAACATTGAGAGATGATATTTGAGTGATTATTGAAAATGTTTGAGCTTCGGAATACAGCTAAATTTGTCATCTAATATCGCCACCAAGTATGACAACTATATTTATAAATTTAATTTGAATAAGTATAAAAGTTTATTCGCCAAATATGACTCATATATGTACAACCGCCATGTAATTTGAAGCGAATCACCCAGTTAATTTACTTTAAATAATGTTTTTGTGTAGCGGTAATATGAGTATATATAAAGATATCTGACCGCAAGAGGTTAATCACCTGGCGATTATGACAGTGCGTCACAACAGTAAGTGCACAAAGAGCGGGAGGAGAGTTTGAAATGTGGTTCGTGACGTGTGTAAGCAGTTGTAGTGGCATATTTGCTCATTGACTACAGATATGAATGAATGAATGGCTGAGTGAATGAACAAGCGCGTATTTACTGTTTACTACAAGTCGGTTCAGCAGTGCAGTCGCTGTGCTTGGCTTTCACGTTTTCTTTCTTCGCACTACCTAACTAGATTTTTTTTTACTATTGGCGCACGCTTAAACAATATGGACTGTATTACAGCATATGAAGTAATAGTTGATTGTGAATATTTTTGTATGTCTGTACATATTTGATGTATTTGTCTGGCGCACTTAAGCAATAAAACGTGACAAATTAGAAACGAAAAAAGTTAATTACCGCTAAACACTCGCAGCTTTCATAAAAACATTTACTTGTTGTTATTATTGTCACACGACATGCAATAAAAAGTGTCGCCACCTAAGCGGTCAACGATTTGTCTAATTTAATTTTAAATTTTATTTTATAATTTATTTTTATTTTTAGTTCCAACTTTCTCACTTCAATTATGCCACTTAAAGGCACTTAAAATTTAAAGAAAAAATATTTACGTCAAACTTACTGTACATTTTTGTATGTTTATATACATAATACATTATTTAAAATACTCTATATGAAATAAGACATCATAACATTTTCTATATTTGAACGAAAGCTTTATTGAAATTATCATTGTTGATTTGCTTGCCTTCAGTCTTTTTGCTGCCAACAAACTGTGCAAATATTTTCATGAATTTCCTTTGAAATTAAAAAAGACATTCTTAAAAGATATGTATATGTACATACACATACAATATTTATATACACAAATATATAGATAAATATATATATAGTCTGTTTATATCATCATATACATATATGCATAATTTTTATTTTGATGAAATTAAATACAGCTTTGATATTATCAATTACACACTGCATAAATGTAAATAATTTCGACTCAGAATATAAATTTCTTTAGAAATTTTTGATCTCTAGCCATTTTATGGCAAATAAATATTTTGTTATATGGATATTTGTGTCTCTAGTACAAAAGGAAAAACATAAAAATTGCAAGAATTTTTAGTTGTTTCTCACATATTTATACGACTAAATTAAGTTAAAAGAATTTAATATATATATTTTATATGCAAGCTTGGTCCCATGAAAAATGAGTTTGCTCAAAACTCCCTAATACTGATAACACAAATTCCTCCTGATTACCTACATTCAGGAACAGATAGCAATCCCTTTAAATGATTCATTGCCAAGCCTTACAAACCCGCAACAAAATCTTCCTGTCCTGATAGTGCAACAATCAATGTGGAAAGCCAAAATAATTGAAATTGTCGAGTCCGACCATCATGCGAGCACTGCTGATGTTAAACAGGAGCTATGTACAGGAGCTTTCCATATAAGCTGTTGCACAATCAGGACCATAAAAGCTATTCACAGTTTCAACTGTCTGAAAGGAAATATGTAAGTCCCGTGCGAATGTCATGGTATTTTACAATCATTATAACACCGCAAATTGTGCACCAACTATCGTAAAAGAGATCTGTAAACTGTTCTATCATTTTTCACGTGCTGTTACATATATAGTTCAGGATCGTTGATGATGTCGGCATCCGAAAGGTCGGCTTCTCAAGGTCTGGAGCAAGGGGTTTAGTGAACGTATGGGTGACGGTGGGTTGCGTATACGATGGAACGATGAGCTGTAAGAAATACCTGACGACAATTATATAGTTCAGCGAGTTTAGAGACGGCAAATTCACCTCATAAGTCAAGTCGGCCGAGTTTATGGAATTCAATGCATTATCCGCCGGTAGCTGAGCATGAAGAAGAAGCCCTGCCCTCCGTTGAAAAGTGGCTTCACTTGATATTCTCAATTGACACCATGCAAGGAAAGGAGGTACGACTAGCGCAGTGTTGTTGATACGCCAGTAAGGAAAATAGTCAACAAAATTCAACTTAGCATTGATTTAAGATCAGAAGAATTAAAAATTTTATTACCCTTTGCAGCTTTGTGAAAAACGAGTGTCCCGTGCGACATGCTCTATATACAACAATTTTCTCACACAAAGGTCGCTACCAATCGTGAGTAATTTTGTGGGAGATGTATTTGCGTATTTGAATATATTTTTGATATTTTTATATAAAGTCATTTAATAGTTTGAATCACATCAATTTTTAATGGAACATTTTGAGCGCTTTTGTTCTCAGATCTAGTTTTTTCCAAAGATTCGCCTTATTTACGGATTTCACAAGGAATTCCAGAAACAGTAAGCCCCGTATGAACAGAACGGTAGCATGCATATACACCAGTTCATGTGCATATATGGTATGAACCATATATTGTATGTAATACATAGTTATGTCTATATTTATTTTGCACTGATTTGATTTATGAACATTACCAAAAAAAAATTCTAGCTACACAAAATAGTCATTTGCAGAATTTATTTATTTATTTTGTATTCATTAAAAACATTGAATTGTTAGACTTTACTGTGTATTTTATCATATACCTACATATGTGTAATACATTCATACATGCATGGATGGATATATGCCTACGTACATACATACATATGGATATGTTCATTATTTTATAGAATTTTTGTGAGGTTTCTGTTTTAAGTAAATAAAATAAATTAAAATAAATAAACAGAAGCATAATGAAAGAGAAATAGTAATACCGTTATTTACATAGGCTTATATACCTGTACGTACGTATATACACCACAGAAGTATATGGCTGTGTTATAATTGAATAACAACAAATTGTATATAAAATAAAAGCAATAAATTTAGAATACATCAAAAACTACAATACATAGCAAATATTAAAGTGTTTAAATTGAATAAAAATATTGGCGAATAACTTTCAACAAAATGATCGAAAACAATGCACATTAATAGAAGAAATAGTTAAAAACGCAAAGAAAATTATTGTGAATTTTATTCCTACTTATTTATCAACTAAGCTTATACGAAGCCAAACTAAAGATTTCGTAATATTACAATAAATACACCAACAAAAAGTTTTCAACCGAAAAGGCCAACAGCGGCAGACAATAATAATATTGATTAAATTGGTGTAAACACAAATTTGTTGTCTCGTCTTCAATGAGAGTGTCAAAATTTACAATTCTCATGCATATAATAATGTTGAGTGTCAACAATGAGCCAGACATCAATGAAACTCAAAAGTAAATAAATTCGTTGAATGCGAGTTATTCGATTCCTCAGTGTTTTCGTCTGCCACTGGTAGGCGATAAAGCCAGTGGCAGATAAAAATACTTACCTACCGGAAAAAAAAGCTCAACACAAACACCTTCACGGCCATAAATCAACCATTGTCGTTTGTACTCGTAGTAAAACGCCGAAGAGCGTAATTCGAAATGGGAGATTGCCGAAGGAGAGTTTTGGTAATGGGACTGGGTCGTTAATTCGATGACATACACAAATGCTTTTTGACAGTTGTTTGGTAAAATAACACGAGGAGATGGCGATGATGATAGAAAAGATGTATTGCGCGAAAGATCAACGATCTGATTGGACTGATAAATTCACCATTGACCAGGTATTCACTATGCGAAAAACCTTCGTAAAGTCCCGTGAAAAGATTATCAACACACACCACCTATTCGTCGCTTTTAAAGCAGCCTTCGAAAACACGAAAAGGAGATGTTTTAAGCCGCTATGTATGAGTTTTGTATCCCAACAATACTTATACGGATGTTTCAACTGACATTGAGCAACACGAAAAGCTGGAGCGGGAGGACCGCCCCGAGTCGAAAAAATACAAGCTGCCGATCTGAAAGAAGGTACAATCTTCTTCAAGAGTTTACAACTGCTGGGGTACATCGGTGATATTGATATCATTAACGAGTGTGAGTTACGGACTATACGGTGGATGCGTACAGATCTCCCAACCAATCTTTCGGAGCTTCTGGGGAGTCACATTTTCAGTTTTGTTTGGATCAGGTCAGGCTCCATTGGTTCTTTGTTGTTTAACAGTTGTATAACAAAAGTATTCACTTCATACAAACAAACTAAGCCTTTAGCTCACTAAAAACTTATTTATTATATTCGTATTTTTAATAACGACCTAGTAACTATGCAGTCCAAACTACCTGTGTGAATTGAGATCTCAATGCTGTACTCTTCCGTTCTCTTGTTTTTCTTGCATTTCAGTCAATTTAAATGAATTTGAATTATTTTACCAGTACCAAGTTCACTTCATACAAAAAATAATAATGAAGAAAAGAAGCAATTAAAAAGCAAAAGTCGTTGTCCAACGATCAGATCACCAGACCGAAAGACAGACAGTCGATTGCGCGATTTTTTTTTTTTGTGTGAACTGCATACAAACATAAAACTGGAATTCAATATCTCTGCTGGTAATAAATTAATTTTCAACACCTCTTTTCAAGTGCGATCAAGTGGTGAGATAAATTATTGGCGACATTTTTAGTACAATGGAATGAAGTTGATCACTTGTTTGCTAAATGATATTTTTGTTCGCAAATGCAATAATACTTGTGGTGACACCAGTGGCCCAAAATGGGATTTTAATATTAATTTTCCAAATTTTGTTTTAAGATAATTTCATTACTTAATCCCGCGCATGACTTTCGGGAAGCTGCTGGAGGATTTGCAGACAAAGCACAGCACGGCGGCAGGTCTTCAAAGGAAACGAATACACATTCATAATAGGCCATAATTTAACATATCATATAGACGACTGTGGTTGCACTATGTAAAGAGGCAAAAAAAAACTGTCCGAGCAAAGAAGGAGGCTTCGTGTTTACTGATGGGCATCGGGGGCAATGAGATAGCTATTGAACTGACTAAAGAAGGTGACCTTTCAGAACAGGACGTATGTAGTTATGTCTTAAACAAGTTCCACTCAGGGAAACGGAACAAGCTTCGTCAGGCGAACGGGACATCTGAATATGGCTTTTTGTAAAGAATAAATTTAACCACATTTGCATCGACATAGTTTTTATATGGCTTCCATTCAGACTCTTTGCATCTTTAGATATTTTTTATATAAGCAAGTGTTAAAAGAAGTATCTCAAGGTTGTTGATAAATTTTTAATTGTGGTATAAATACATCTACGCCACTGTATGCCAGCAGCTGTTTAATTGTTAACTTAATAAACAAACTTGTTTAAATAGTAGAATAAAAAAAAATATTTTGCCACTGTTTCTTTATTGCCTACACAAGCAAATAGAAAATTTTTTCGTAATCTAAATTATTATTTTTTCATACATATAAATTTTAGTTATTTATGTCAATGCGTAACTAAGTTATAGTTGTTGTTGTTGGTTGTCGTCAACAATCTGTTTGTTGTTTTTAAAATGTGAGCAAAATTCATGGCAAGTAATGATACTAAACTCAATTGCTTGCTACCAGAGAGGAATAGATGGCCACCGTTTCGAAGCAGCAAAAATCAGCAAACTTCATGCGCCAGCCAACAGTCAGCAAAGTGCTTGCACCGTGTTGCATAGCTAAGTGCATACTCGTACATACCATATGTGTTTGCATGCGTGTGTATGACGGTTGTCCTGCTGGCAGCAGTCGGTTGCAGTTGAACGATATCATATCACATTTCACGCAGATGATTTATGACCATTTGCATTTAAGCTTCATTATAAACTCTTCATTTACTTTTATTTTTATTGTTTGTCATTATTATAATATTTTTTTATTTTTGTTTGTTAATTTTTGCACACAAACGCCCAAGTGAGTGGAGTGTATGGCATAAGTGGAGTTACAAGTGGGCACTTTAATGAAGTAATGGAGTGTAGTAATAAAGGTCAATTTAAATTTCATGAAAATGGAAATAAAAAAATGTAGATCAAAAGTTTATATTCTAAAAATAAACATAGTTTAATGATGACTTTAGAAAACAGTGGTTAATTGATTGCTTGGTTGAAAGTAGAGGTTGAGAAACTATCATAAGCAATGGAGAAGGCCCATTTGGATCCTCTGCTTATCCCGATTATACTTTTTCGAACAGTTCGTTTGATTAGCTTTTTATTTTGTCTCAGATAGTTCCACCTTATCTAAGTTCAGTAGATGATATCTCAGTACTTGCTGCGCGGTCCAAGCACACGTAGGAATACTGAAGCCTTTTTTGCTTAAAACAAGTACGGTTTTATCTGTCTATAATACACGATGCCTAACAGTAATTTAGGGGCACAACCTACATTGAAAGGGCGATAGGACTATAACACGTTCATCCATAGCACACTGCTTTAGACAACATTTAGATTGTAACGGCTTCGCCAGTGCTAACTCGCTCGTCTGCCTTTTGAGTGTATTCTACATCCATGTAAGCTCAAGTGGTATTATCCATGTTTCAAGCATATGACATTAAATGGTTACTCAGTGGGCACCATGAGTATTGTTGACAACCTCTGCTTGGAAGACATTGAGTTTGGTTGTAGGGGCGACCACAAAAGAACCGTGCTCATGCGCCTGACTCGCATTTAGACTCATCGGTATTACTACAAAGGTCATAACAATGAATAATAGCTTTGACATCCGTCAGGCAGAAAATTTTCATTTCATAGCCTCATTGTTCGTTTATCCAGACTTCATCCAGCGCTACTTCATACCTCACTTATAAATTGTTTGGCTGTGTGCAGAGGGCGAACTCTCCTAAACTCTCGACACAGATCTTAGGTTTTTCGGGCTGATCTGCTGATTTTTAAAATGTTCAACTTACTACCAGTTATAAACGATTGGGATGTTTGTCCGAAGGTGGGATCGTAAGTTTATTCGCATTGGGTTTTTTCTGTAAGTTTTCCGCTATAAACAGCTGGATAAGTTGGGTTGCCCAGCTCAACCCCTCACCTAGTGTCATGTAGTGCCTCAAGTGATTTCTTTGGATAATTCTAATAGTTTCACATTAACCTACAGCTCACCTATTGCTTAGCATATGCGTCAATCAGTAAGTAAATTGTAGTTGATACCGAATGAGGAAAAAGATGAGAGTACGAGTATATTGCTGTATCCATCTATTGTCCCGACTACTAAATGTAGAGCGATTATAACCGATTTATCCTTAACTTACGAGTACTGCCGTTGCGACAGCTGCCCGAGGCGTATTTTTGGTAAATGACTTCGGTGAATTTAAAGACTTGTTTTTGGCTAATGATAGAAATATTCCAGAATTTTGAATGAGATGAAGAAATTTAAGGTCCTAGTTTTGAGCTTGCAGTTCAGGTTGTGAAACACATTTATATTTATTTTTTCTTGTGTTTATGCACATCTATGGTTTTATTTAAGTATTAATAAAAAAGTAAACGATTTGTTTTTAGTGACAACTTTGTTGCAATCATGAAATCTATTTTTAAACATACCGTCGCTTACAAGTGTTCTTTATCGCATGCAATTTTCATCCTACTCCAAATTATTGACACATTTATCTCAGCCAATTACATACCTACATACATACTTATTTATTTATTTATTTTTCCTCCAACTCGCCACAATTAGCAACAAGTTGACAAAGGCAGGCCGTATATAGCTAAATGCTAAGGAGCCACTTGAAATAAGAGAAGACAAAAAACCAAAATATCAAAAACACTTTAAATTGTTAAGAAAAAATATGTTAAGGGCAAGGAATGTCGTGAGAGTCATAAATTAAATCGCAGAAGCAATAATTCACTCTGCGCTCGCATATCACATGCGTTTCCAATTAATCAGCGAAAATTTAACGACAAAAAACAACAAGAGAACAACAGCAACAAAGTGCGGCAACTGATTGTGGTAAAGAAGCGGTTCAGCAATGCCGCGAACTTGTCAACAAGTCAAAAAGGCGCAGAAGGAAGACGAGATACCTCAGCCGCTCTCCCTTGCAACGCGACGATCTCAATACCGCATGTAATCACATTTAATTGTTATTGCAACTGTAAGTTGCAACCGAAACGACGAAATGGATGTTGCAGGCACTGCTGCTGCACATGATACTACAAAAAGCATAGCATAGTGTGAGCGAAATTAGTTGCATACGAGTATATTGCAGTTGGTGGGGCAAAAGAGGAAGGGAAGGGGCATATACTCGTACTTCTGCCGTTTTTTTCCTAGACGAATGTAATTGCGAGCGAAAAGGGAGAGAGGTTTGACGGTTGAAGGTTGAGTAGGCTTTAAATAAAATATATATATAAAATTACGAAAACGAGACGAAAAATGTGCGAAGAGACTGAAACTTATATGAAAATTTCTTGATTTGCTGGTAGCTGTTGGCAATTGGGGCACAGTATGTCATCATTATTGAAAAATTGTTGAAAAAATCAGCAAATGTAGAAGCAAATGTTACGGCATCAACAACAACAGAAACTAGTTTAATAACAAATAACACGAAGATAAGGAAATGATTATACTGGTCAGCTTGGTCTTCAAGAATCTCGACATGGGTACTCTCCTCACCACAGCATATCCACGGGTTGAATTTATTTAAGTTTATTAGTAAAGGATTGTCCATAAGCCACACGGTCAAATTTTAGACCGTCCAAAAACCCTCCCTACCTTTATGTATCCCAACGTGGCGTTTTCTGCGACCCCTCTAGTACCTGAAGTGACAAGCTCAAAAGTGTATGAAGAGGAGATTGTTCGCAAAGAAGTGAGGATTCCAAAAAAAAAAAAAACGAGATCACTAACCCAATTAAACTCGATCCGAGGTAGCAAAATAAAATGTTGCAACAACTATGTGTCACTTCAGTAAGTAAGCTAGGTAACACCCCACGGTTTCCAAATCTTCGTCTATCAAAATTCGACGGATGATTGTTTGTTGATCAGCGGATCTTCGCCCTTCTAGTCTCAGTCATACGTCTTGTACATATTTATGACCAATTAGGTTTACGTCACCACGTACAACAGATAAGAAAATATGTTTTCGGGATGTACACGGGTTCGAATCCACACGTACAAGGCAAACAGTTACTTTAATTCGTCTGTGGGTGTTATTGCTTGTGATCGGCAAATGAGATAGATCTGAACTGAAATAGGTAACAACAATAAGCAACTCTAGAAAAATCAATGCCGCGAGGTTTCACACTCATTTATTTCAGTCAAAAAACCTAGCTTTGAAGGTAACTTATAGCACAAGCTCTCTACTTTCTAGAAAGATCGGATATAGTTTATTTGGATAATTTTTTGACTAAAATTAATCAGAAATAATTGACGAGTTGTTAACATTGCTTATTGTCAATTGGAAATGGCAAAAAATCCATCGGTAGTTTGAGGCGGTTCAGAGTTAACTGTAGGTCCCTCCAGTTGTTGGGAAAACACCAACAAATATACCAAGAGTTGCCTTATGTATTATATTATATATACTTATATGTATATATTTGTTATGCATACACGTAAGTATCGAGTGTTTCTTTCGAGGTTTAGAAATAAAGATTTCTTCTTGACCACTGTGTCTCTTCTCAATTTCACTTTAATATCAAGTATTTTATTCTTTTTTTTCTGGATCGTCCCAACTGCATCAGTATAACTTTTTCCTTGATACTTCCGATGAGCTGCCCAATGTTCGGTGGTGTACTTTTGCTTTTAGTTTGCTGTTGTTGGTTGTGCCCGTTTTTATGATTATTGCATTCATAAAAACACGATTTTATACGCCAACGAACAAAAACACGAAGAATAACAAAAACAAAAAAAAAAGGTGAAGACCAAACGAAATCATTTCCACAAAGTAGAATACTCGGGCAACCACACTTGGCTACTCAGCGGGTTGGAGGTGAGAGGGACAAAAGCTGGGCATAAAACAAAAAACGGAATTTAATTCAACATTTGTGTCGCTTATAAATTAACGCCAACAAACTGCAAGCGTGCAACAAACGCTGCTGCTGCTGCTGCTGCTGTTGCTCGTCATGTCGCTGCCAGTAGTGCAACAAAATGCAACAACGAATGATCGGACAGACAAATGTACTCGTATATGTGTTTGTTTGTCGAAAAGTGGCAGAAGAAGCGGCAGCAGCAGCAGCAGCTGGTGGTAGAAGGGCTGCTAAATGACATGCGGATAACTTTGTAACTTGCAATAGCGCTTGTTGCAACGAAAAGAAGAAATAAACAAGTAAGAAGAACAAGAGTGCTACATTGTGTTGTAAGAAGAACTATTGTTTGTTGTGTGTGTGTGTGTGTGTGTGTGTGTGTGTATGTTTGCGCTTGCAATGAGCTCAGCTACAACCAAAGTGTCAACAGCAAAAGATGAATTTATTACCGACAGAAGTCGACAGGACATTACAAATCTAAAGCAAAGCGAGCAACAATAACAATACAACAGCAATAACAACAAAACAAACCTTGTACAAAAAGCAAACAAGATTGCATGTCAAACCATGAAATCGTCTCATCCACCAACCAACCAACTGGTGCGTCAGCCTGGAAGCCAAATGGTGCAATCAGTTGGTGAAGTTGGTGAGTCAGTGACTGAATGAATGAATAAGTGAGCGTTTTCTTTAGCAGTTGTTACATTTTGCGCTTGCCACTGCTGCTTAAGTGGGCAGAGTTGGAGGCTTAAAATCCACCATGCGGATAAGCGAGCAAAAAGTATTGAGTGCTGGAAGGTGGTTGCTTCAACTACTTTTCCTGTACAGCTGGTGTGTCGCTGTCGAGAAGGAAGCAGCCCAACTGACAATCGGATTGGCTGGACAAAGAGTGGGTAGCAATTGGTACACATGGGAGTATATAAGGTGTTTTCTTTTGTCCCCGACCTGCAAAAGAACGTTTGGTAGGTTATCGAATAACATGGAACACAACAACGCAGAATAAGCAACTTGGGCTATTTAACCAGTGACTTAAACGATATCCAACCTGAATAACTGTATGACATAATAAAAAAAGTGGTGTTGTCGTGAAGTGGAATGATCAAAACGATCGTGCACAGGCCTTAGAATATCTCAATCTTTCCAGTCTCTTCCAATTTCACACTCTTCAAGCAAGACAAGTGACCAAGTTGATAACTTTTTGTAGTAGGTTTTAACAAAATGTGGCGTTTTCTTAAACGTTTCTTTTCTAAAGAAAACAAAACACGTTTGGTTTGACGGTTGAATTTGACAGATGTCAAAATACAGCCCTGTACTTTTGAAACCACGAAATACATAACCCTAGTACTAGTTTTTTTTAAATCAAATGGTTGCAGTGGCAAAATAACTTTCTCTATTTAACATTTAAAAAGTAATTTTATAGATTTTTTCCTTTCTTCATGAATTCCACAACAACATTTTCAACTATGTACTTAATACTGAATTAAATTATTATCTCACATCATCACTCTGTTAATTATCTCCACATTTCGCAAAACTCAATAAGCAATGACCGCAAAAAATCTGTCTCTTCAGCAGCGACAATTCCTTTTGTTCCATGAAAGAGGCACATTTTACACAGAATTTCCACTGTCAACATAATTATAAAGGATTAATATGCGGTTACCATACAGGCACATACATACATTCATATGCATGCATATGTATGTACCTATGTTCATGTGCATACGTATACCCGTAATGCCCTCAGAGCAAAGCTGCGAGTGTGAGCTTTGCCTGCTTGCGAACAAAATTAAATTTCGATTGCTTTATTTAAAATCGCTTAAGCTTTTCAGTAAACAAATATTTTACTAGGCGTTTTAATTATGATGGATTATGGCATTCGAAATTAATTTATTATGTTGAATTTATTTTTAATTTTGGCGGTAGAAAGTGAATTAAAAGGTTGCGGATGCGATGGGTTAATAATGCAGTGAGATATGTATCATTAAACATGCATCAATGATGTTGGAAATATTGTTAAAATTGTATATTTAAGTCTGACATTTTAGCCATTTTTAGTACACAATAATTTGATTCCTTCGTTGATATAAGGCTTAGTAAAAACTAAACCATTTTTTATTGAAGGCTTTCTTTACTATAGTGAGAATTCGGTTACTCGTTTAGAATTACTCGATAACTTTTTCCATTTTTATATATACCCTAATGATTATTTGCAAAAAATTGGGACAATCGATTTTCACAGGCTGCCCTTGGGACCAATTTTCAGATGGGTGGACACTAGGTGCGAGGTGCGGACTATAAGATGGATGCATAAGAAACCAAAAATCTCTGAGTTTCTGCCGAGTCACTATCGATGTATGTGGTCTGGCGTTGTCCTGATAATACGCAATTACAATTGCTGACAGTACAGGCCCGAATTAATAGTTTGGCCGTAGGTGAGCGGCTCATAGTAAATGATGCCTTGCCAATCGCACCAAACACACAACAAAACCTTCCCGGTCGTCAATCCTGACTAGGAGACCTTTTATGCCGATTCACGGTCCATCGATCCACTTTATAGTTATCACCAATTGGAAATTTGGTCCATGAAGTTTTTTTCTCGTTAATTCATGTGTCACCCATACATCGAGCTTCCAGCCGTTTTCAAGTTTTTATGCAATTTAGCCCCTTGGCAATCAAAACAGTGCCTTCAAAACGGTCAGACTCAACGTTTTCTGATATTTTATCGACATTTTCGACAATTGGCCTTCCACACTTCTTTTTTTTACAACCAAATTACCGGTATCAAATCGACGATACCTGTATAGTAGGAATCATGAGGACATGTCCTACAGCAGCACTAGAAAAATACTTGAACTTACATCTAGAGCAAACAGTAAAGAAATCTCCGTTGACTATGATTAGGGGAGAAATAGGAAAAGGAAAGATAATATCAAGCATAACAGGGGCCATGTCTTAAAAAGATCACTTTTGAAAATAAATTAAATGCACATATGGGAAAGAAAGCATCCTTGAATCAAGTACAGATGGAGAATATAATTAAAGCAAATGCTCGTACTTAGGTCTGGTAAACAGATAACTCCAAGACCTGCAAGATATTGGCGCAGGTATTACAGGTACTGGAGCCAATGGGACTATACCTTAGTAATTTTCAGACCGATATATATGTAATAAGCTTATGCACAGAACTGAAGATTAATCGAAACATTAAGAACCAACATGCGGTGGCAGCCAAGTTGCATAATGCGAAATAGAATCACATATGATATGGAAATGTGTCGAATGGGCTAGGAAAATCTAAAGTTCAGCTATAATGAGATCCATGATACAGAGGCATACAAGAAAATGAAACAGCAAAGCCCATAGAACCTGAATCTTCCGTCCCAATGTACAATTGAAGAATTAAAACTAGAAGATAAATACATTAGAAATAGGAATTGGTATAAGTTGGCAGGAGTAAAGTAGACCAAAGAACATATAGGCGTCTACAAAACTAGACGATTTACCTAATTAATTCTGTGTAAAAACATTTTAAGAATCACTTCAAGTACCTTAAGAGGGCACTGCAGAGTCCGATGACGCACAAGTTACGCTTTTGTAATGGGGAGTCGGAAACATTGGTGCATCTGTTAAAAGAGTGCGCAGCTGTCGCAAAAAGAAGGCTTAAATACCTTCGAGAGTTACATCCTCATTCGATATATATAATATATATTGACTCTCTTTATCTCATAGGATTCCTAAAGGTACTAGGGCTATACGAAGAATTGCAGTGAGCTAGGTCTAAGCTCTCATATTTGCTCATATTTTCTAAAAATTATCAAAAAAATATCGCAATTTTATGTATTTTCGAAGAGAAATTAAATAATTTCACAATCATAAATTGCTATAAAAAACTTGTTAATATTCCAAAATTTTTTCACGATCCCTTCACATGACGGTCGTCACTTATTTCAATCAAATTATGGCAATTTCAGTCGCTTCATGGCAAAAATAATTAATTAATGTTTATAGCACAGTAGTAATAACGGTATTATCTGCAATATACATACATACATACCATAATAACTACGAAATCTAACAACAGAATATCAATAGGCATTCTTCAACTCATTAAATCCATCGTCTAGCTGAGAAGTTGCAATAAATACACATACACACATACATACATATACTGAATGACATTTGATTAAGAAATGCTTAATTCTATTAGTTTGTAAATACGAATGTACGTATGTAAGTACATTAAATTGAGTTCTTAGCTTAGCTGTTATGCTTCTCCGATAACATTCAGCTATTCAATATTTAGCCCTGCAATTAATTACAAACTTATCTAAGAAACAATAAACGTTTGTATGTATGTACGATTATATACGATATATATGCATGTAAGCAGTCTTGCAAATATCGACAGACTGTTGGTAATTTCGCAATTCATTTGGCACATTGTTGGTCTTGTGGCGTAGTCGGCACACTGATTTGTTCATTAGTGTAGGACCAAATGACACCAAAATAAAATTTTACTATTTATAATAAAATCAATAGAGGAAAGTTTAGTTCCTCTAGTTTCAAAATTAACGAATATAATATACCATAGATCTCACATCAGTAGTATAAAGTTATTCATTTCATGGTTTCAAAAGTACAGGACTGTATTTTGACATCTGTCAAACTTGACTATCAAATCAAATATGTTTTGCATTTGACTAAAGCACACCAAAATGTCCCAACCCTAATTCCATTGATTTATATGTAATTTCACGTATCCTCACATATCCATCAGCGTGTGTGTGTGTGTATGTGTGTGCTTGTGAGTGTGTAAATTATCTCATTGTAAGTTGGCTAAAGATAGCTTGGTAGATATCATTAATATTTTAAGCTATTGCTGAAGCCACTACCACTACCACTACTGTTGCTGTTGCTGTTGTTGCTATGCTTCATGCTGCACTGTACAATTATTGGACGTTTTGCAGCTGCCGGCTCTGCTGCCCTGTCGAAAACTGGGTCATACAATGTTCATTCGTAAATTAATTGCCACTCAGAATACATCGATGACATCTATATGTGTTAATTATGATAATGCCATTAAACCACACAAAAAATACAATGATGGCAAATGTTGCATGCACAAGAGCGAGAGATATGGTAAATGGAAAATTGTCAATATTTTATTATGAGAAATTCCTTAATTACCGACGCTGGAATTTAAACATGATTTGTGCAACAGAAAATTTAATTTTGCAATATTTTTGTTAAATTTCTTAAAGGTTCTTTAGTGAAATGAATTTTGAGAGAATAAATTTTAACACAACTCGAAGATGTTTGAAATTTCAAAATTTAAACTTTCTTCAATAATATTATACTTATATGATATTACTTGTATTAAATTGAGGCTTTTATTTACCATAATTACAATAATGCAATTTATGTCAAATACGTGTAAGTGGCGGCCGCGATAGCTGAGTGGTTAGCATTGCTTACTGCCATTCGCAAGGCTCAGAATCAAATCCTGGTGTCGCACTAACATTCAATAAGGTATAGAAAATTTATTTAAATAAAAAAATTAAGCTAAATTTTCTAATTGCGGTCGCCCTCAGCAGGGAATGTCAGCCCCTCCGAGCGTATTTCTGACGTTAATTAAAGGCTCTTCGTAAAACTACCATCAGCCGTTCGGAGACGGATTAGTATTGTATAAATTGTCCCTCCATTTGTTGGAAAACATCAAGACGCATACCACAAATTGAAGGAGGAGCTCGGCAAATTTTGCATAATTATGAACTGTACATAGCTTTCTATCATTTTGAAAGTAATGTAATTTGCCTCTCTCATAAATCCTTTGTTCCTATTGTCAAAAAAATTGAGACAATCAGTTTTCACCGGCTTCTCTTGACCAGCCAAATCATTTGCCATACACAAAACCAGATGGTAATAACTTAGCAATTAATTTATATAAACTTAATGCATACACACCTTCCAACCAAGTTCTCAGAGCCTTTGGCGATTGATTGACGAAAGCGATGTGATTTAGTTATAAGCAGAGATCGTGCGTAGGCATGTATGTGAGAAGGGAATAAGCCAAACAAACGTCCAATACGGAGCTAAATCAATAATGTTATAAAACAGTTCAAAATTGTTTATTAGGGCATTTTATCAATCATTCCAATATCAAATAGGATAAAAATTTAGAAAAATATCAAAAAATAATTAAATAATAAAAATATTATTAAAAAATAAAATTACTGGATAAATATGCATATCAAATATTTGAATATTTCCAAAATAGAATAGATCAGCAAAAAACAATACTTACGGACTTATAAAAATGGAATCTATCAAATGCGACGATATTTTACAAAATAAGCTTAAATAAAATTTTTCCGAAATTGTTATAAATTGAAGTGATAGTTGAATGGACTTGTAGTGGTACTGATTGTCTTGATTTTGGCATATTTATGTGCAGAAATGACAAATGTTTAAAATTTCAAGAAATATACTCGTACATTAAGACCCAAAAGTTTCCGGAAATTGTTTTTTTCGATATTCGCGGCTTGGTTCATTATGAATTCGTTCCAACGAGGCAGACGGTCAATAAAGAATGCTGAAAAATATTCAGCGCGGGCAGTTTAAATGACAATTTCCGGAAACTTTCTGGTCTTAATTTATGTATATATTTTAAAATTTTAATTGGGCGAATTTTTAGATAGCATAACTATTTATTTTGAAAAATCATAATAATTTTATATTTGGACAGTATAATAAAAAAATAAGCAAAAGCGTAAAAATTAAAACCCAAAACAATTCAACATACCAATGAAGTGAAAAAGCATCTAAAAATTAATTACTACTTACGTAATTTAAAAATAAAATGAAATGTTAAACATAATTAAATTTTAATTATCTTAAAATTGATCGGAAATAGAAGACGTAAAATATTAAGTAAATATTATGACGCTACAATGTAAGTATTAAAAAACATTAAATTAATTTATTAAACAAAAATTCATCATTTCATTTAGGTATTTTTTTATAAATTAAACAAATAACCAAATCCTGTGGTCACCTCCATTCAATAAAAAAAACAAAAAAAAAAGTTGTTCGCATTGAGAAAAAAATATAGCTTATATACTAGAGTTCAAAGTTCATTGAGCATTTCCACACCGTTATCCGCCCAGTTGATGTCATACGCAAACGCAAACGCAACGCAACAATTCAACAAATAAGAGATGTTTTAGAATAATCTTAAACGCAAACACACACATTTGCACATAAGTATCCAACTCGATAGCCCTCAACGGAGGCGTTGACTAACGAGAAGGCGTTGAGGCAGGCGGTGCAACATGAAAATGCATGGGACACATGCACAGACACTAATTTATGAGCGATCATTGACACTGACAATAGGAATTGCTTGGTATATTGTAGTATAGCGTAAAGCTTGTACTAGAACCGAGCATCGGTTACAAAATGCAAATTAACAATTGCACGCTCAGAAACATCAGCAACAACAACAACAAAAACAACAGCAACAACACTGCTGCAGCTGATGCTAAACGAGATGTGTATATTTTGTTATTGCATTTAGTGTAGCTGTTGTTTTTGTTGTGATTATTGTTATTGTCGATGGGCTGGCACTGACCGGCACGGTTGCATGTAAGAGCACTACTATTTCTATTATGAATGTACATACATATGTGTGTGTGTGTGTGTGTGTGCTGAAACGCGTGAAGGCGACAATAACCGGTGTGCTTATGAGCGAGCAATTGTGCACCAGAAACAACAACAATGCCAGCAATACAATGCCTTTCTTATAAATATGTAATGACAGCATGTTGCAACACTTGTAGCAACTTGCGTTTGCCTGACTAAATATTAATACAACTAAGCGTAGCAATATGTTTTTGTTGCTATTGCTGTAGTTGCAGATGCGACCAACTGCCGCCCAACAGCTTTTAACCGCCCAGCCAAGGCCCGCTCGGCAAACAACAACACTAACAACAATCAGCATAACAATTGGCACAAAACAGTACGTGCCACTTACAAAAGCAACAGTAATGCATAGATATCTGCGATATATTTATGTATGTATGTATGTGTGTGTGTGTGTGTTGTTACATAGAGCATAGCAAGAATAGCCAGCGGGTATCGCAATGCAAATTGAGCTACAAATAAAACGAAATATTATCTACAAATCAATTGAGTTGCACGAATGCGTATAGATTGCTGCTGCTGCTTTTGTTGGTGTTGTTTTTATTGTTGTGCTGCAAGCAATTCATAATAAGTTGTTTGTATTTCGAGTATCTTTCTTGAGTGTATATTTTGCAGCTGCAACACTGCCAAGCGCATCACTCATGAATTCCCTGGCAACAAATAAAGTTTAGGAAAAATGTTTTTTTTTTTTAGTGGAAATTTTTGGCTTGAGGCAACAAAAACAAAATATTATTTTGTCATCTTCAGCATAGTTGCTTCAAGGGGTTTCTTGGAAATGCTTACATACATAGTCATATACATGCGCACTTTTCGGGTAGGTGACTTTTTTAAGGGAATCTAAGACCGATGGAGTTTTTTTAATTAAATACTCTAGTCCAGCTATTGAGGGTCGAGTAAGGATATGTTCAAAAAAGGGTATGCATTTATGAACTTCCTTCGCTATTATTATTATTGGCATTTATACTCACCGAAACTATTTTCGGCCGAAATCCTCCCCCAACGTGTAGGCTGCGTGTAGATATTTTTTCCAAAAATGTATGGACCTATAATCTACTCTAAACTAAAATTTAAAACTTATTTTTTAAGTTTCTTCTTTATATAATTTTGTACGTTGTTCTAGCCAAGATATGAACCCATTGTCGTGCGCATGATAGTACGCACTGCTACCCATTCGGCTCGCCTTCGTTACAACTGCTAGTATTTTCAGCATGAAAGCCATTTTTCCCACCGAGCTTTCATGAAAGCTCACTTCTTTGGAGCTTTCAAATATTTTATATCGTAGCTGGTATTATCGAAGCCATGATTAGCCTTCTCTTTTAAGTTTCTCTTAGCAGATCTTCCATAAAAACCTCAGTAAAGCTGAACAATTCATTTCTACTAGGGATACTTAACTGGCTAGCTTTTCTAGTTGAAGACAGGGTTGTAGGCTGCTACTTTAAAATTACTACTAAAACTATAATTTACTTATTTGAAGGGACTATTCAGCTGTTCACACTTTTGGTTTGGTGATCACGGCTAAAGATATTCAGACGCCATTTTTTCATAGCCAGTCTTTTAATCTTTGGTTAACGAGAGGACTAGGACATAAGCGCTTCTGCAGAGTTTGAAATATAGAAAGTTAAAGACAGAAAAACGCCGTTATGGAATTGGTTGTTGTATTACATTAGGTACAATGACGGGATATAGGAAAGTTGTAATCGACCGTCTGAAGATCATGTACTAAATCATTGGTGGCATCAAATGGTTAACTGATCAGTTGGGAGTATGAGTAGCTTGGCGTAGTCTCCCTAATGGAAATGACACACATTTCTTCCTCAAAAGTGTTTTTGATTGGGCAATATTTGTGGTAATTGTCCAAAAGATACTTCTGGTATATAAGTAGTTCTAGTTATCAGCCATAAGAGATGTCTGTCTGATTCTCAGCTGTGGACCTCTCTTGCCTCTTTACTCCTGGTGAGATTAAATACTTTATTTAAATATTTAGACACTCATGAAAAGGTTTCCGTCGAAATCAATAAATTTGGAGGCTACATCTATCTTAATGACAACCCAGCCCTCTTCTTCTTTGACGGCGTTGGCACCGCTTGCGCGATTATAGCCGGCTCAATATTAGCGCGCCATTCTTCTTTTTTTTCGCTATTTGGCGCCAATTAGAAATACCAAGTGAGGCCAGGTCACTCTCCATCTGATCCTTCCAACGGAGTGGAGGTCTTCCTCTTTCCCTGCTTCTACCAGCTGGTACTGAATCGAATACTTTCAACGCTGGAGTGCTTTCACCCTATTTCCCCATATTCTTCGCTTCCTTATCCAGTCAGGAGAAAGCAGAACTCACGGCGCGGTTCTTGAAACCAATAATGTCAATATCATCGGCATACACCAACAGCTGTACACTCTTTTCGAAGATTGTACCTTCTCTATTAAGCTCTGCAGCTCTCATAATTTTTTCCAGCAATAAATTGAAGAAGTCGCCCGATAAGAAATCACCCTGTCTGAAACCTCATTTGGTATCGAACGGCTCTGAGACGTCCTTCCGTAGCCGTATAAGATTTGCGGGGTTACCAAATTTAGACATAGGTTCGTAGAGGCAGCTCCTTTTCGTACTGTCGAAGGCTGCTTTGAAATCGACGAAGAAGTGATGCACGTCGAATCTCTTTTCGTGGTAATAAACGTCTTTAATAATCCGTAAACTCCACTGTTGTACGTTCTGACGAACATCCTCTGTGAAACTCTTTTAATACTTGGACTGGATTTTCTCTGATACAAGCTCACTAGTTGTATGTTAAACAACATTTAACTTTAAACAATAGCTTCAGAGATTGTCTCAAATTGCACTTAAATGTTTGCTTACTCAAATACGCACATTACAATGTAGGCGACAACATGAAGGCCACTGCAACAACAACATTACTCATTTAAATTCCCAAAGACCAGCCAAAGCAACCCGCAGCTCTCATTCATATCGGAGATGCACACACGCATACACATTTCATCCAGTGTATTGATGGACCAATTGAATGATATATCAGAAAACTGGTACAATGATTGGACTACCGACTCGTCTAAGCTCCATTTAGAAACTACAACAATTCCATCATACAGACATTTGTTCGCTCGTTCATTCCTTCGCTTTATCGTTTAGTCATCAGATACGCATCAGGGTGAAGAGAAGGCAGCAATAGCTGCTGCAGAGGCAGTTACTAAGGCAGAGTCCTCTGCAATGGCTGAGCTAAGTTATAGGGCCGCTGCACTGCATAAGTCAGCAACACGTTTATGGCGATTTGAACGATTTACCAACACCTCCCACAAGACTCGACCGGCTCGCCTAACGACGACGCTGCCGCTTAAATGCAATGCAATTCACGCTCTTTGGCTGTCTGCCACTGGACTACACGGACGGACTACATGGACTACATGGACTCTATGGAGGCTACACAGCCGGATACGGGCATGGATTTGTTAGTCCTTATATTGTTGCGCCTTTTTCATTGTTGCTATATTTGAAATTTTTTCTTTGTTTGTTTGTTGTTGGTGTAGAATTGTCTTGTTGTCTTTGCTGCTGCTGTATTGCGGTTTCTGGCAGAGATTCCTGCGTTGCGCTCATCTTGTCGTTTTGCATTAGTTTGTTATTGAAACGAAATTACATCTCATTTATAGTCGATCGGCGAGATCTACGTGGCACTATGGCTCAGCCTTTTCGTGCAGCATATTTTAGCATTTTTTCTTGCTTGTATGGTATATAGACTGCAGTAGCTGCAGCTTTTATTCGAGTGTATCCACTCACCTCCTGTCTGCAACGTACATGCCACCACCACCAGTTGTTCCACTTGTTTTCATTGCCGCTTTGTTGCAACAATGTTGCATCATCTTGCTGGCCTTCACGGCCTTTGATTGGTGGTGGTGCTTTCATACTTGTTGTTGTGCTCGCTTGTTGGCCATGCCATCGAAATGCCAATCTATCTATTTGCCATGTTTTGTAATGTATCTGATGGATTTGTATGCGGCAATAGCTTAATGGTCTTTTGTGGATTACATTGCTGCCTTTCTGCTGCTACTTCTTCTTTTCCTCTCCTACAGTTGTGAAGTTCTCAGCGGTGCTTAATTTCAGTTTGTTTTTTCAAGTTTTGTTTGCCTTTTTTTATTTTCGAGATGAGTGAGTTACTTGTCTATTTAGATTTCTTTTGTTTTTATTACTGCGATTTGTTACTTGTTCTCGTTTGCTGTTCCCATTCTCGGTGCATTACTTCACATTATTTTCCTTCTGATTTATCGAATATTACTCCTGACTACGGCAGTTTACAAGCGATTTTTGATTGACTTCAGCAAAACTGGAGATGTTTTCTTGTATTTTATTCGTACTGGAAATCGATACTTTCTTTGTAAATCAGACTCGGATTAATGTTTGAAATATTATTACAGGAGTTTTATAGATAATAATTATTGAAGTCGAATTGAAATTTCCTCAAATGTTTTTTTCAAATGAAGGAATAATTGTCTCTTCATTTTTCTAAATTGTTCCAGATTTGCCCAGATAAGGCGTTTCTTTACTAGGTGCTTTCTTTAATCAGCTTTTGTTCCGAAAACTATTTATGCTGTGCGCGAACTGAATGTACAAGATCGTCATGTGCGGTGCTTCGAGACACGTTCATGATATCTGGACAAGATATGAATCGTGGATTTACGTCTATTACTCCGAAGGTAAGCAGCAGTCGACTGTATGGGTGTTTAATGAATGAGCCGTATGCAACAAAAATTCTTGGCGCAAGAATCACTTCCGAGGAAAAGATTGCCTCTTATTATAAAAGAACTGACATGTCTGGCATTCCAATAGAACAACGTAGAAAAGGGATTTGTGATTGGAACACCAGCATTTATTTGCCCGTTTTCTTTTAAGAAATCAGGAAATGCGAACGTATGGATCACTATTCACCATAACAATACGAACTCTCGCATATCGACTAAAACAACTGCATTTTTGAGCCCTAAAAACATTAATTTGACGAGTCATCCCCGTAAAATACAACTTGGCGCCCTATAACTTCTTTTTACTCAAGTATGAAAAAAATAACCAAGCCAACGAAGAATCGAAATATAAAAGGTAACTCTCGCATGAACAGGCTAATAAAAATCAGTAGCCAACTTTTAGTAAATAAAATATTAAATAATTACCTATAATTAAAAAATAACATTTTTATGCATATTTAATGATTTAATAAGTGCCGGTTGTTGTCCTTTTTCAGCGCCAAACCACACAAAACCCTTTATTTAAATGCCCTCGCCATTTATTTAAGTTTTATTGCTGCCAAAACCACAAAGTAAAAAAAAACTTGAGCATTTGCTAACCTCATAACCGCCTCGCAAAGACAGGTAGTTAAACGATCACTGTCTATTATCTCCGAAATTATTGAATTGACCACAAAATGATTTCTCCAAATAACATTAAAATGCAACGGACGAAGCGAAGATAAACTCAAAGCGAAAACCGCAAGCATGTGGCAAAAGAAAAGTTTTTCTTATTAATTAAAAATTGCGAAACTTTAAAGTATACTATACTAAAGAGTTTGAGGAATTAGGTAAGGTGTTTTTTTTATCATTTTCCGTTGGACCTTCTTGGAACTTTCACATATATTTCAAGATCATAATTGGCCAAATCGGTCAAATCTTTTACGAGTTTTAGTGAAATAAACGAGCTGCCACTGCTTTTTGTATATGTAGGTATAAGCTATATATAGGGCCTTTCTGAAATCCGATTTCGGTCGGAGTCTGATCGGACTTACGTAATCATTTTCTCGGAGTCCTTTTATTCAAGGAATATGTTATTGTATTTTTCGAACTATAAGGACTATAAGGAGTCTATACAGTCGAGTCCAGGCATGGATTTATTAGTCCTTACATTGTTACGCTTTTCTTTATTTGTATTTTTCAAAGTTTTCCTACATTCAACGATATTTTTGACTAGTGAGATAAACGCATGTATGATGCTTCTAGAATTTATGGGAGCACAAACAATTTCAGAGAAATTTGGGCATTAACATCTGTTTCCTCAGTCAGGATATGATGGAATGAATTTGAATTTTTTAACCCTACAAATGCGTAAATACGATGTTTTCGAAAATATCAGTCCCTGCCTCACTTCCCGAAAATTCTTACATATGAACAATCCCAGGATCCCTGCATGGCAGTTTCGGAAATCATAGAAAGCAAATTATTTTTGCATGAAATTGAAGGCTTTAATTACCATAGTTAGAATGATCAGGTTTATATCAAATATTCGTCGTTTTTTCGAAAACTTGTTGCCATTTTAATGGCAATTTCATGGTGCCTTACTCTTTCAAATGGTTGCAGACGGTTTTTGTGCAATCTTTATCTCTTGGGCAATCAATACAGTGCTTACATGACGGTCGGACTTGACATGGTCCATGATTTTATCGACATTCTCGACAATTAGCCTTCCAGTGCGTGGTGCATCTTTGACATCGAAATTACCGGAATGGAATCGACGAAACCAAAATTCCGTTACAGTATCAGGACCATAAATGCTATTCACATTTTCAGCCGCCTGGCTTGCGTTTTCGCCCTTATCGTAGAAAAACTGTGAAATATAGCGTATTTTTTTCTCTTCGCTAGTGTCCATCTTTGACGGACGCTCAAACAAAACTGAATCAACCAATAAAAAAACTGTTAGATAAATTTTTTTAGCACAAAATGTCATCTTTCTCCATCTTCCATCTAATGGAATCCGATCGGTCTAATACAACGCTAGATAGAAATAAAAAACGCAAACTATTGGAAATAATGGATTTCTTTTTACTGGTATTGCATATCGAGCCCATGACATATTTACGACTGATTTTTAAGATTTGAGATTTTGGATAGTAAATTTATCAAGAAAACATCTAAGAGTGTGAATTTCGACGTTCTGCATACAAATGATAAATAACACATTGACATTAGAGCTTTCTTATAATGTAAACTGTCGACTACTGAACTCCATCCAGTTTGTTCCTAAAGGTACATTTTTCGAGCACTGACCACCAGACGGTAGCACCGTAGAATAGGATGGGTGTAACTATTTATAATTGACGCTTTGTAACCCCTGAAGCAGTCCTCAGTTTGTTCTAAGCCGCCGCACGGTTGATGGATTTTTAAGAGGAAATTTTGGTTCATGTTAGAAATACACACGGTGGGCTTGACATTTCCTAATGAGGGACTACCAAAATTAAAAAAATAAAAATATTTTCAATAATTTTGAATGTGGTCGAACCAGGACAAGAGCACTGGCCTTTCGAATGTCACTACGCAATGCCAACCACTCAGCTATTGCGGCCGGCGGATGGTTTAACTAACTAACCAATGGCCGCTTAGTAAGGGTAGAGTGCAGAAGTAGCTTTCCTCGACCTAAAACAAAAAGGAAAGTTTAGAAAAAAGAGTAATAGAGTTTGGTATTTTTAATTTCATTTGTAATAATGTGCTCAAACATTAAGAACCCAATATTAATATACCTATGTATATGTATACACATAAAAGTGTGAGTATGCAGGTAAAGAATAAATACAAAGAGAGGGACCAAGATCAACACAGAGACTCCTTCTAAGTGAGTGCTGTTGATGAGGCATAATGAAGACATGACATTTTGCCTGCAATTAAGGAGAATTGCACATTTCTGCAACGAAAACGAAGATAAAAAACAACAAAATTTACGACATCAAATGAGGGAAGGCTGGACTTCATTATGAAAATGAGTATAAAATTATTACAGCGTTAAATATGTAAGCAGTCAAATTCTTTTTTGTTTTTTTCTGTTTATTTTTTTTTGCACATAATATTGTTGCAACAATATTTTATACGCTGCACTGCATACATACCAACCAACATACCAACACACACACATACATAACCCAGCATTATTATATTCATAAACATGCCGCGACCAAACGCCAATGCTCGTAAAATGCGCGAGAAATGTTGAACGGGTGTGCAGCAGCAGTCAAAATGCAACAAAAGCAACAAAAGCCATTGTAACAACAGCAACAACAGGCGCAACAGCAGCAATTTTTTACGACTGCTGCTCATTAGACAAAATGTCCGCGTTAATGAGCTTTAAATGAGCGCAGCGCATAAATTGCAAAATAATATTGTGTTGCACATTGTGTCAGTCAGTCAGCTGCACTGCGTTGCTGACAACAGGGTGCGACAGCAAAAGCGGCTGTCATTGCATTGTTGCGTAGCATATTTCTTCGCGAAAATTGTGTGACAATAATATTGGCATATGAAAATCATTTGCAGCAAAAAAAAAAAAAAAACAAAATGCAAAATACAACAAAATATGCACAAAGCATGAGAAATGCTGCACGGCAAATGGGCGAATGGGCAGACAGGCAGACAGGGCAGACGCAAAAACTGCTGCCTTCACTTCCTTTCCATAAATTCCCACACTTTATTGCTTTTATTGCGTTGCAACTCTCTCAACTGCGTTCAAATGCCATCTTTAACTGCAAGTAAAAGTGAGTTTTTGTTGTTGCGTATTTGTTGTTGTTGTTGGTGCGTTACAGTTGTTGCAGTGTTCAAAGCGATAATGTCATTGGTATCATCAACACCGTTGATTAGTCGGTTATTCTTCTTACATTTACTGGAAATATTAATACACTGCGAGAATTTATAGAGTTTTTGCGTAGCAGGAAGAGAGCAAAGGGGTTTGTAGGATAAGTATTAGTAATAAAAGTGCTTTAAACTACTAATATCTCTCTACGGCAACAGCATGAGACAACTACATAAATGATAATTTGAAAATTTTCGTATAACTGCCACAGATCAGCCTTATCTGAGATATACTAGCAGAAGCTTCTAATCTCGAAATCATTTTTAATGCCATTTTTGAAAATAACAGGTTAAAACATGATTCTGTGTTGGATTTCAAGGTTGATATTGTTGTTCGCCTTATTACTGGTTGCATTGTAGACTAAGTTACCTACGTCAGCGAACTTATGACTGTCAGCAGTAGCGTGGTATTATGGCAGATCCCATTCATTTTATTTGACCAGTTTCTTACTTTGACTTGGAGCTCAGTCTTACGAACATCGAAAGCAATAAAAAATCACATTTGTATGACAAGACACATCTCTGCAGGGGAAAACACTAGTTTTTAACTAAAATCCAACTTGACTGCAGTTTTACACTAACCAGGTCATCTTCCATCTATTTCCCATGTAAGCAACTTGTATTTCATGCATCAGTTTTAAACTAGTTCATTTAGGTACTTTTAATTCATCAATAATAAAAATTAGTTGGCCCACAGCGAGATGAGATCCGTGAACATCATGTGTTGCCGTGATAACTGTCTAACAACTCAGCTATTGTGACGATTATTATTCCTCTTACTGATGAACTGCTCACCTTCAAAATACAAGTAAAAAAATATAATTTTTGCATACTAGTTCACCCTCTCCCTGCAGGGTTACTTTAAGGCCGACACCTGATCGCGCCCCTGATGGACAGACTGGCTCCACGGGATTGCTCACGATTCAAGATATTCCACGAAGAATAACAATTAAATTTAACCTTGCAACGAACCCAGACACAGGACTACGCCTCACACTAATTGAATTGAATTGGAAAGCCCTCGAAAATACATAAATTTAATTGTTTTACTCTCGAACAATACATACCAATATATTTTACGATTTTTTTGTGTTAAATGTTCATTAAATAAATACATTTTTTTTGGGTCTTGAGTACACAAATTTAATAAACAAATAATAATTTTGTGTATTAAGGTTGTTTACTTTTTAGTATATTACTTTTAGTAAAGGAAGAAACCCATGCGCTGAAGTTGCTTTCAAAGGAGAGGGTACTTGGACTATATATGACCTAAACAGAGAGTTAAGTCCTTCAAATGAGTGTGCATGTGAGTGGATGAGTTATTTTTAAAATATCTCTTTGCATCTGACAATCATTTTTGAAATTCCACATCGCTATTGATATCTCTATTTTGTTCGACGAGTATCAGAACCTGTGGCTCTGCATTTCTCACAGTGTATGCATTCACCATGCAACTTGAATGCCACAAACAACTCATTTTATTTTCTGCTGTTTTATTTATTGATGCCTTACCTATGTAGGTATATGAGTAGTTTATGCATTTCATAATTTTTTTTTTCCTCTCTGTCACATCATCACATAGTGTCCTCGCCGTAGGGCGGTTAAATATATTCGTTGAACTATAAAAACGTTTCTACGCTGGCATAAATTGCAGGTTTCATATTCAAGTGTTCATTCTATTCTGGCTGCGTGGATTTCATGGCCAACCCTAAACAACGCACATTACCTGCTTCTCGTAAACTAAGTTAAGCGGAGGGACGCCGTGCGCTGGTGCAATCGAGAAAAACTAACAACAGTTGAAATCCTATATATTTAAGTATCTATATTATGACAGACCGTCAGCTTGGCTCTGTTGCTAGTTTTTCTATTTTTCTACAATAAGGATTTGAGCGACTCCCTGAGAAATTTGCATACTCATTGGGCAGGTGTGTGTCTGTGTATAACTCAAGAGGAATTGGCAGTCCAAAGTCATAGTCAAAAAATATCAAAACTTCAGCGTATTTTACATTCTTTACTTTTATTGCAACCAAATTTTTAGTTCACCAAATTAAGGAAAAATTTCAGCAACTCTTCGTGCTTGCGAGTCAAGAAAAAAAGAAATACAGAAGAACTGAGAAAGGCTTTTAAAATATTTAGAAATACATACAAGGTGTGGCCGATGCCAAGTGCGCGTGCGTGCCGACATTGAATCGCTAGTTGCACTGCCTGTCTAACCGTCTCTCGCCGCCCGTAACAAAGCTCGCCGGCTGGCCACTGCTTCGCACCCAAACTGCACACTTTAAACGTTTTAATGTTGTTGTTGCTGTTTTTCTCATGCAGCCGGCGAACTCAAGTGCAGCATTTGACTGCTTCATCTTTTCACTCACCTTTCCGTACACCTTCAGCTCTACACCTTTCTCGCCTACTTGGTTGTAGGTGGGCAACAGCACTTTGGTTAGTTTATGAAGGGTATCGAATTTCAAGCACCTTCCTACAGCAACAACAGCCAGTGATAAAATAAAATAAAATAAAATTTGAGAGCAAAATTAAAACTCATTCAGTGCCGGTATCAATAACACAACAGCAGCAACAACAGCAATAATAAAACGGTAATGTGCACCAAATCTGCTTGGACTCCTCTTCGGTGCGCTAAAGATGCTGGTAGACAATGGAAATATGTATGTATGTATGTATGTAGGTAGTGGTGAAGATAACTTTCTTGAGTGTGCAAATAAATTAAGGCACGTGATTTGTATTCATTACACGCGTCCTCTCTGTGCCAGCTGGCGAAATCTGGAAGGTGAAAGAGTTTACGGAATTGACTTGCTTCCGTGCAGGGTATTCGACGGCAAGCTTGTGGCAGAATGAAAGCCATTTCATGATCAAGGAAAAATGCAGAATAAATAAGTCATAAAATAGAGTTATGAGAAATTTTATTTAAAAATTTTTTAAAAATTACTTTCTTTAATAAATTATTTTCACGTTAAATTATCTTAACATGCTCCTTTATTTATTTTCCGCACATTTAGTTCAATAATACATAAATACCTTCACTAGCAAAAAGTTATATTGAAAGGGTTCAAATTAAATTTATGTGAAATCCAACAGACTTCTTTTTCAGCCCTTGGTACTGCGTTAATACAAGGAGTTTTGAAATAGTGCTTCCTTATTCAGAGCTATGCCAATGGTGGATATTATTTTATGTATGGCGTTGGAGTGATTTAAGGTAAAAAGAAATTGTTTTTCACCAAGACAAAGCAAACTTCAAAATGTAGACCCTAAAAATGTCCATCAGTAAAAAATTACCCTCAAATTAAAAAGGTTACCGCTGAAGCTGAGACGTATTTTGAGTCAAAAGATAAATCGTTCTTCAGAAGTTGTCATGAAATGTTAGACCGGCGCTGGGGTGATTGAGTAGCTTTTGATGGTCTATGCCTCGAGACCATTTGAATTGTTTTTATTAGATTATTTGACGAAACTTTTCGAAATCACCATCACCCAATCTGTCTTCCGACATACGAAAATAAACTAATATATTTACAAAACGTTAAAAAATATTTAAACGAGTAAGAAGACTAAGTTCGGCTGGAACCGACCATTATATACTCGGCTGCTAAATTCTATTAAGTTCACAGTTTATTTCTGTACCTATGAAAGTCGCTTGTGGTAGCATCTTAGTCCCCACTAAAGCGTTAGATTACGTACCAAAGTTCTGTTCACCAATTTCTTAAATACTCGATATTGAGTCAAGCGGGGGTGGAAAGTAAAGGCTGATCCATTACGAGGTTACCTATTTTTTTAAAGGTGTTTGTTGTCATTCGAAAGAACATTCTTTGGCATTTATTTTTTGAGGATTATCTCTTTCAACTGTCAGATGGTCTATCATTCGTGTACAATTTTCGATGACTCGTTCGAGCATCGGCGAACGACATGCGGAATGTTTTACTCCAAGGCCTGAAACAAAGCGGTATTGTCCGCATAAACTTTGGACTTTACATATTCCCACAATAAAAATGCTCACGGTGCGATATCACACAATCTTGGTGGATAACCGACCGGCTCACCGAAGTGTTCTTTCAATATTGGCGCCATCTTGTTGAAACCAAATATCGCCGAGATCATGAGCTTCAATTTCAGGCATCAAATAGTCGGATGGCATGGACGATTACGTTCTCACCGGCATCATTTTTGGAGAAATATTGACCGATGAATCCACCGGATAACAAACCCCACCGAACCGTTGTTTTTTTCTGGATGAAATGGCAGTTCTTGAATCTCTTCAGTTTGGCTCGAAAACTTCGAATCTTCTTGAAACCTTCCAAAAGCCCATAGAGTGAAGTGATGTCGCTTGGGGAGGTTGAGTGGCTTCAGTGCTTGCACAAGCTGTATTTTGTACGCTTAAACATAAAATGCGACAAGTCGTTCCATACGTCAGTCCGAGTTGATGCGAACGACGCCGAATCGACTCTCCACGGTCTTCCTGTACACTCTCAAGTATTGCCGCTATTTTTTCTTCCCTGCGTGCTGGTCCTGGTCTATTCGGTCGAATATTATCCAATCGAGATGGCGTGTGTTTCTATCTCTTGTGTAGGTTGAAGTGATCCTAGCCGGGAGCTTCGGATCATTGTTGTGAGACAGTATCAGATCCGATTTTGGTACTTTTTTGCAAATGACATTAGTAGCTTCCTCTGCTAGTCACTGAGAAAGTTTTTTTTGACTTCCGCTAGTCCTTTTGAGCCAACATTTCACAGAACTCTTCTGACTGTCTCTTGTGGAATCTCGACATTTTCACTTTTCCTCTTCTTAACTTCTTGTCAATGTCTCGCTCCTGAACTAGAATAAGTATTTTGCTGCAGCCGGCCATATTTTTGGTGGGTAAATCAATAAACAAGTATTTAAAGTAAATGAACAAAATTTGACTTCTTCTCCACATTACTAACCATTTTCAATGACCTTGAGAAGAGCAAAAAATTCTTTCACTAATTTTTAAAGCCAATTTTACAAAATATGGAATTTCAATGAAGATTGGGTCGGAGCTAACTACATAACCTATGCTTAAGAGTCTAACTGCATTGTTTTTGTTATGCTCTTTATGCCCCCTAGAAGGCAAGAGTAGTGTGTGAAAGTGCTTACAAGTCAACGAAGAAGATTTCAGTTGACTTGCAAATAAAAGTCAGCTGCATATTAAAAGCGAGGGCCAAAGTGTAAGGGGAAAAAGACATTTCGAAAGCACATCCACAGAAATTAAAAAAAAAAATATTTGTAAGTGGTCTGCCTTTTCCATTTAACGGTTCGACTGCATAAAAAGCAAATGTGCACCGGTGAAAAGCAGAATGCGCTTCAAATGCATCTTCTATAGTAATTTGATTTCACTAGCAAATGACCAAGGCCCATCACCACAACACTGGTCATTGACACAAGCCGATGTAATTTTCAATTTTCATTTTCATTTCTACTACTACTTTTCTCTTCTGCTTTTTACCATTCCTTTTTTTAATTTTTTTTTTTTGTTCTCATTTTCATTTTAAGTGGAGATGCCTTTCAATGGAACTTCCTTAACTGACTGCCTGGCTGGCTGGCTTTGTGTTTGGTGTCCTTCACCATACGCTCGCTCCCTTATCCATTTCCCTATCTCTATCCTTCTCTATCCTTCTCTCTCACTCTCTCTCTCCCTCTCTCTCTCACTTGCCGTCTTTTTAGACGAAAAACTAATCTCCCATTATGGCTTTCGGTACGAGCGGTGCTCGTTGGTGAGTAGACCGGGACACATAAGTTGGATTTTTAAGTGCTGGTAGCTGGTTCAAGAGCAGTCAGTGGCATTAGAAGAAGCTGGCGGGCATTTAAACTTTGTCGACAGATGCAGTGGCAACAACAGCGAACAAAAGCAAACATACAGATGCCTACGAATACAAACATATGCACACACGCAGGCGAAGTTTAAGATGCAGCTAGATTTGTAGTTGGTATTCTTGGAGTTGGAGTTGAGAAGCTGCAGTTGAATTTGAAGTTGAAATAAATTAAAACTTTGTTACTCAACCAACTCACAATCAGATGTCTGTATGTACACCCACACTCACGCATCTATAGTTTCAAGGATGCACACAAAAGACAACACTTGAATGTCAGTGCAGGACACTGCCGTGTACATACTCAATGCAACCAGGCTATGCCTGGCAATTTGGCAGTTAAGTGCACCTGCAACAACCGTTAGAATAGTTTTGCTCATATGCATGTCTACTCAAAGGCATTTGAACTACAACAAAAACTTCAAAAAAGAAAAGGAAAAATAAATAGCAGGGGAATGAAAGAAACTGTACTCTAACTGTGCAGCAAAGCAAGAGAGATGGTGCATGGAAATTCACGTTGTCTTTTTGAGCAAAGCGTATAAGGAAAAGTCGGAAAAGTCATTGCCAGCAGCAAAGATATTAAAGTAAAGAAAATATGCATAAATATATACACTAAATTTCTGAATATGTAAGGGTATTTCTTTAGTTTTAAATAAGCCTTACAGGATCCTGTTCCTTAGCTACGTATAAAAACCAATTCAACTGAAGATATGTGCAAAAGCAGTTTTGAAAAGTAACGGTTTGCTTTTGATGCAAGTTTTTTTCTCTCTCTCACTCTCTCCTCTCTTAAATAGACTTTGGCAACCTTTCAGTGCTTAATGACTTATGCGTATTCTCTTTGGTGAAACAGTGTTGCCAGCGGCTCTTTGGAAATTTATCGACTGAAGAAAATACTGAAATATATATATATATATTTTTTTTTGCAATTGACGTCAAAAACTTCAAAACACCTTAAATATCCGAAGAAATACTCATTCCGGTTGCGAGTTACCCTGTGGGCTTTGTTATTCATTGTGCATAAAAAGCCATGTAAGTTTTACTGGAATTCCAATTTCAAACGTGATAGCATAGAGACACCTGTTTTTCATATTCTCAAATCGTCATTAAAATCGAATAAGTGGTATGTGCCGATTCTTTTCTCCGGTCCGATATGAAGTGAAGTTTTGTATGACATAGAATGCTCTAGGCAGGGTTCCTTATATGCTATATGATATCGCACGGAGAGATATAGACTGTGGGGTCTCCCTTCTATGGATTGAGTAGAGCACATTCTCGGCTCACGCAGCTTTGTTATTCAAGGCAAGAGCTCTTTATCCGAACTTCTTCATAGTTCAGTGATGTTGCCTTTTAAAGATTAAACTATGCCATCGCCTGTGTTTTTCACATCACTGTAGTTAACCAGGCTGCAGAAGTATTTTCTTTATGTGAGCATTGTGCACCAATTTTTTGGAATTTCCGAACATCTGTAGTTACAGCTGCATCGTACAACCCGGCAAAACTTGTTTGCAATCGATTTCACTTTTAAAATGTCTCTTACGGCGTTTTTGCTGTGGAAAAAGGTTTGATTTTTGAGAAGTGCGATAGGCTGAAGTTTGGAGCTCTATTATCCTCCTAATTACCAAGGAATAACATCTATCGGCTTAGACGTAAGAAAAGTCTCGTTTAGAATCCCGAATCTGGATTGCAATTAAAAATATTTTCTTTTCTACCATATACTTGGTCTGAAATTAGGTTATGTTTCTACCTTTTAGGAAGTTCATTATAGATCAAATTATTCCCAAATCGTGAGTTGTCGTCTGCACTTAGTAAAATTCAGTAGACACTAGACAGGACCTCATGTACTTAGGTAGTATAGTTGGTGCTAAAGCGATTTTCGGCCGAGCTCCTTCTCCAATTTGTGGTATGCGCCCTGATGTTTTTCCACCAAATGGAGGTGCATACATATAATAGAGCGTTTGACATTCCATTGCAGTGGGGTGACCGCCACTAGAAACATTAATTTTCTATAATTTTGGAAAGGTTCCAACCCTGGCCTTTGGAATGACAGTACCACTCGGTAATAGGTAGAAGTTTACACTCTTTGTTTGCACAAAACTTTCACCTGAATTAGCATTTTCGAAAACAATGAAAAATACATTCTTCAGTATTTAAACTGCCGTTCGAAATTTTTGCACACTTTAAGTCAGGCTAACAAAAATTCTACAAAAATTCCAGTTGTCTAACCAAAATGACCGCAACAGCTGTCGCCAATTACTATATATAACGACAGCGACAACAACAAGAAAAAAATGTCATCTAAATATCATGTTGGACCACCTACACAACGAAGCACAGCAGGACACAAATGAAGCAGAAACACACAAAGCAGCCACACCAAAACAAAACAAAGCCGAACAACAAAAGCAAAAACAAAATCAAAAAAAAACGAAACGATAAAAATTGTGAACTAGAGAAAACAATAACTGCTTGAACAATAACATCTATTTACTGCAGTTGAATGTCCTTTTTACAACACAAACTACTTTTGCAGTGCGAAGTGAAATTGCTTTTTAAAAGTTTCTAATGTGTTGCATGCTGCATGGCTGTGTAGTGTTGCACCAATGTTGTAGCAAGGGCAAAACCAAAGTGAAAGAGAGAGAAAGAGAGTGAAAGAGAGAATGAAGGAATGACTAGAGTGGCTGCGTTCTGCTTTTCGAATTCAAACACTAATTCACCAAACAATAAAAAAAACGAAAATAAACGAAAAAAGCACGAATTTTTCTAAAAAAAAACAAAAAAAGAAGAAGAGAAATGAAGAGCATATGCTCTTCCACTTGCTGCCCATTTTGTTTTAAACAAAAACACAAACTTTTATTGGCGCTTTCTCTAGTTCGTTGCATTCTCCCCCGCCTCGCTCTACATCTGCGGCTGCTTTTCGTAAAGAAATGAAAAACCAACAAAAACTATTAAATAGAAATGAAAATGTAGAATTCTCTATGTAATTCTTGCATCAAATTTGTTTCTTTTTTTTATGGTTTTGTTTCTATGCTGCACAAAGCATTGGCAAATGAGTTTTCGAGCACAAGGACATCAAGGACATGCTGGCAGTGAAAATCTAATGCAAATATATTTGCTTTGTTGGTGCTCTTTACTGTGCTTCGTTGCATTCTGTATAATTTTCTGTTGCAACGAAGAAGTACGGCAGGTGCAGTCGTTTGCGTGTGGCTATATGTGTGTGTTTGTGTTTGTAAAGCCACTTTCATGACAGAAATGCCACTAGTTTTGAACTAATATGACACTAGTTTATATTTTCGTAATAATTAAATTATCAGCTGTTAATTTTCCTGGTATTTTAATAGCGCGATACCTTAACATTCATCAATTTTTTGACCATGTGTCAGCATCATACTAGTTAAATACTAGTTCATAAATTAGCATACCTCTTCGTAATAATTGTAACGCTTACAGTTGATCGCAATATAATATAAATATGCTAGGAAATAGTATTTACCTTCTACAGAGCAAGCAACTGGTATATTACTAGTTCAAAGAGAACTAGTATGATTTCTTAGATTAAGTACTAGTTCAAAACAAGAATCTATACATAATTGAGCAGAACTATTTGTATGTACATAAAATTTTCGAGAGCACTCTCTGTGCCTAATGTACCGCACGAGGCACACATATTGCGCCTCCTGCACACGGCACTTCAACAGTTCGCTTGATATTTCTATTGGATTTTGTCTCATTTGGTCGATGAGAAAGTACAGATCGGAGCGAAAGGATGAAAGTACTCAAAAGTAGTTTGTGTTGCTTGTTTGTAAGATACATTTTTTTTAATGCAGTTCCAAAACGTCAGGAAAGAATAAACCAAATTTAGCTGTTTACACAATTTTTTTTATCTAGATGCTTTCTTTTCTGAAATATTTCACAAAAAATTACTTAATTTAAATTTAATTAAATACTAAATTTAAAATCTTGATAATTTTATCTTCAACCAAGAATCATTAATCCAGCTTAAAGCTACAAATAATTATGTGTATTAGTAGTTTTCTTTGCTTTTATCTACGTATGTCTGCTGGTGGCTTCTATTATACAGCCATGTGTGAGTGCACACAGTGAATGGGAAGCTAAAGCCAATTTGAGTTGTTTTAAAATTCTGTACGCGTTTGGAATTCGTCTAGACGAAAATTTCAAAAGCGTTCTTCTAATGCAATAAGAAAGTAAAATGGATTGCCATGAGAAACATGTGAGTAAATAGTTAGAGAAAAAAGTTAGAAAATATGTGTTTCGCTAGATACCTTTGGCTTGACTATTTCAAATAAGTATTGTATTCGTATGAACTTTTTTGTATATAAATATAATATATATGGTATATATATATATTGTATGTATATATTTAAGAGTTACGTTTTAAACACTGTTGGAAAATATAATTTTTAATTTTAAAAAGTTCTCTTTTGAGGATGGTGATAAATCTGTAAATAAAAGGCTCTGTTCTAAATGACTGACAAGATCAACCCACAGTCTAAAATTGATCGTAAAGACCTAAAACTTCGAACAAGTGTTCTATTGTATATACAACGTATACAATCAATAAAAAACGATATTCCGATCTTCTATTCGAAAAAATTTTTAAAAATTTTCATTCCAGGACCGATTCACTCGAAAAACGAACGAAATCGTGGGCCAACATCCATATTTACCATAAATATACCAATGATTGGATGAATCATATCAAACTTTCTGTATTTACAAAAATAAGTTTTTTTACTTAAAAATTGTAAATTTAATTAATTAAATTTTTAGGTGTAGTAAAAATAAATCCATTATTTTTTAATTAAATTTACCATAGTTAGAATTGTCCAATTTATGGCAAATACGAACGTTTTGCTCGATAACCAATTTTGCCATATAAAAAGTAATTTCATAATGCCTCTCTCATAGAAACCCTTGGCTCTATTAGCACTCAATCGGACAATCGAATTTAACAGGTTCTCTTGAGGCCAATTCCTAACTAGTCTCTTAAGCATGATAGGATATGATGAAACCGTTACGAATGGGATTTTTGGGAAAAAGTCGCCTAATATCACTTACCTGTATAAAATATTATCGTTGGAAGTACCTTTTTGGTGATTTAATTTGTCTCTGTGCCACATATGTCAATTCGTTACTTCTGTGGGCTAATAAAACTGAAGGTTTAGAAATGGTGCAGAGCTAATTACTCCAGATTAGATAAGACTATGAAACAAATGAGTCTAATAGTGAACGGGGCGACAAAACGTCATCTTTGTGTTATTCACGTCGAGCCATGTGTAAGTTTTACATAAGTTTATCCATCAATTAGCCTCCACCAACTAAAAAGGCAGCTTTGAGATCCAACAATGTATGACTTTGTTCAATAAGCCTTACTTTGGAGTAGGAACGCTAGGGAAGTGCAATGCTATTAACGTAACAAAAACAAACTATACGCGACACTAATCATAAACCTCCTGATATATGATGGATGATAATATTTTTTATATAGCTGATAGAAAAGTTTATATAAAAAAAAAACTTAATCTAACAGGAGAGATAGCTTTGGCTGCTGGGGCCTTACGCTATACTTGTGTTTAGAAATAAAATATTACATATACATCTTTGGTATGCTTAAATCTAAATATAGTATATTGATAAGGTAACATTTTTTTTTTTTTTTTTTTTCTATTCTGGGTTTTGATTTTAGTTTTATATGTGATGATAGAGGTTAGATAATTTTAGGAATTTAATGATTTTACTCATATTATCTAGGTTGGGATTGGAGAGGAGTTGGGAGGGTTTGTCGTTATGGAAGATTTGTCTTCTCAGGATTGATGAGGAGTGGCAGGAGTCGAGGATGTGTTCAATAGAAGTTGGGGAATGATTTTGGCAAGTAGGGCATAAAGGAGGAGAGTTTCTATCTATGTGATATAGTTTAGTGATCTTTGTGTGTCCTAGTCGGAGTCTAATTATTTTAGTTTGGTCAAGCCTTGTAAGAGAATTTTGGGGGATGAATTTAAGGTAGTTGTCGCTAATATGTTGTTTTTTGTAAATTTGCTGGTACCAGTTGCTGGATTTTGGTATTAAGTTTTCATGTTCGTTTTGGAGCTGGTGTTTTAAGAAACTATTTATGGCTTTTATGTTAAAGTTTTGGGTATATATAAGGGGAAGACGTGCCGCTTCCTTGGCCGTTTTATCTGCTAGCTCATTACCAGTGATGTTGGAATGACCAGGTATCCAAAGAAGTCTAATTTTTGGCATGTGTTTGATTAGGAGTGACCTAATGGCAGTTGGGTAGGTTTCATTATTATTTGGGTTGGAGATTGATTTTAAGGCTGATAGAGAATCAGAGCATATGATGAATTTACCTCTTTTTGTTTTTATTAATTGAATTGCTTCTAATATGCCAATTGTTTCAGCTGATAGTACTGACGAGTAGAATGGAAGTATTCCCGATTTCAGGACAGTGTTTTCTGTAGTTATGGAATATGTGGAAAGTGTGTTTGATTGTGAGCCATCCGTGTAAATGAATGTACAGTTCTTATTGAGAGATTTGATTTTTAGGAACTCTTGTTGGTATATGGATTGGTTTGTGTCATTTTTGGCATTGGAGTTTAGAGAAGTATCTATAAGATAAGGTGTTAGGTTCCAAGTTGGCTCCTGTTTCTTATTTTTGTAGGGGTGCAAGGGGAGATTTAGATTAGTACATTTCGATACGATTTTGTTGAGGACAGATTTTATAGTTTTCCTACGTTTTCTAATTCTTTGGTGAGTTTTTAATATTTTGAATAGAGGTGTGTCTGAGGAGTTTATAAGGGTTTTCAAAAGTTTGGCTGTGAGGTAGTCGAATTTGTTTTCTATGGTATGTATGTTCGCTTCTAACAACAAATTATGGATTGGAGTAGTGCGGAAGGCACCTAGGGCTGTACGGATTGCGGAATTAAGTTTTGTTTTAAGCTTGTTTAATGTTGATTTGGGGGAGTCCCCATAGAGAAATAGGCCGTAGTCTATCTTTGAGATAATTAGGGCTCTAGTTATGCTGAGCAATGTGTGTGTGTTGCAGTTAAACTTAGTACTTGATAAGCATTTAATAATATCGAGTCTTTTTGAAAGGGAAGTTGCTAGTTCAGTTATATGGGAGTTCCATCTGTAGTTATTGCTAAAGGTAATTCCTAGAATTTTAAGTGTTCTTACCGTTGGGATTGTGATATTGTTTGTGTGGATGTTAGTAGAGCATTTGTGCTTTCTGCATATGTGGATGTGTTTACATTTATCTAAAGATAGGTTTGCGCCAGAATAATTGCACCAGCTGGTAATGTTTTGAAATAAGGTATCTAAGTTGTAAGTTAAGTTTTTTTGTTTATTGTGTTGTATTATGAGGTGGAAGTCGTCAGCATAAGCGGTGAATTTAATTCTTTTTTCTATTGCTAGGATGTTACAGAGTCTATTATAGGCTATTAGGAATAAAATTACTGATATCGGGGAACCCTGGGGCACTCCGTTAAAAAGTGGAAAAGTTCTTGATATTTGGTGTCCGATCCGTACCATTATTTTTCTGTTTGACATGAAGTTGACAATATAGTTAATGATTTTGGGTCCTAGTTTCCATTCATTTACTTGATCGAGTATAGCGTGGACGCCAATCCTATCAAAAGCCTTTGAAAAGTCAAGGGAAATGATAGATGTGTGGCTTCTTTTTGAAAGTGATTCAGTTATGAGATGGTCTGCATAAATCAGACAGTCTGTAACTGACTTTCCTCTTTTGAAACCGAATTGATTTTGATGTAGTAAGTTATTGTTGGTGACGTACCACCATAGTCTTTTGGCAATTATTTTGTCTAATAGTTTTGCAATACAGGGGTTTAGTGATATTGGTCGGTAAGAAGTTATAGTGGTTTTATTTTTATTGGGTTTTAAAATTGGGATAATTAGGCTTGTTTTATATGATTGTGGAATATGGCTGTTAAGAATGTCATTGAAATGTTGAGTGATCCTTTGTTTGGTTGCGTTTGAGGACTTTTTGATCATGAGGTATGATATTCGGTCGTGACCAGGTGTGTTCCCTTTTAGGGACTGGAGAGCCGATAATAGCTCAATATATGTGATGTCAGCTTCTATTTGGTTGGCGGATTGTGTAGGGTTGAATGTTCTATGCACTGGTTTGTACTTGTTGTTAATAAACTCTTGGGAAAACCCCGAGTCTTGGGAGGTTTTTGACCAATGTTGAGCAAAGTTGTTGGCTATCTCAAGTTTACATGTATTGGTTCGTCCTGTTTGTGTGTCTTGTAAACAGTGTATCGTAGTGTTGTTGTTAAGGCCACAGAAGGTTCGGATGTTAGCCCAAACTTTAGATGTCGAGGTTGAGGGTCGAATTTCTGATGTGAATATTGTAGTAGCTTTCATTTTACTTTGCCTTAGTTCTCGACGAAATAAAGCATTCGCTTTTTTGAAATGTTTTATGTTTTCAGGGTTAATATTGTTATTTAAATTTCGCCAGGCGCAATTTTTGGAGTATTTTAATTCTGACAGAGTTTTATTCCACCATGGGACGTTGTGTTTTTGGGGACTAGAAGTAGTTTGAGGGATTGCTTTGTGTGCGCTTTGCAAAAGTATTTTCTTTATGTTTGCGGCTTCTTTATTAGTGTTTTTGCTAGATGCATATTTGTTGGTAAGATGGTACGTAGACAGATTATAATGTGTCCAGTCGGCAAGTTGGGTTTTGAATTGGGATCGTTTATGGCATGTGGCAGTTTTTTGTGCAAGCAGGGAAATATGGATAGGGAAGTGGTCGCTTCCGTGCAAATCTTTTAATGTCTTCCATGAGCTGTTAGGTACTAAGGTAGGCGAACAAAATGAGATGTCTATGTGGGTGAAGGTATTGTGGGTTGTGAAGTGTGTTGGAGAGTTGTCATTGAGTAGAACTAAGTCTGATTGGTCCAGGAACTTTAGTAGTGTATTTCCTCTTTTGTTGTTTATTGTGGAACCCCATTTCTGGTTCCAACTGTTGAAATCTCCGGTGATAACTGTATCGTGATTGTTCAGACTATGTAGTATACTAAGATCGTTTAAGTTAAATGTTTTATTTGGAGAAAGGTATACAGAAAAAATTGTTAATGTCTTGGTGGACTCTATGGTTATAGCGGAAACGTCAAATTTGCTTGAAGTTACGTTAGAGTTTGAGAATTGTAAAGACTTGTGGATTAATATAGCTGTGCCTCCGAATCTGTTTGTGGGTTTATTGTAGACGATTTGATAATTTATAGGAATAGGTAGGTATTTTATATTGAGGAGGTGAGTTTCTTGTAGTGTTAGTATTTGAGGGGAATATTTTTTAATTATCAGAAGGAGTTGGTTGTAATTGTTTAGATAGCCTTTGATGTTCCATTGGATAATGCCAAGTGTCATGTTTCTTAGTGCTTAGGAGAATATAAATTTAATTAGGAAAATATTTACTAAATTCGATATGATAATAATATGGTAGTGTTGGTGATTAGGAGATGTCGAGTAGATCCGTGTCAAGAACGTCGACTTGAATTTTGTTCAAGTTCTTTGTCTTATTGGTATTTGATGTCTTTAGTTGTCTACGAAGTCTTTTTGATGTATTCTTTGGAAATATTTTGAGGTTTTGTTTTGGCTTGCTTGCTTTGCTTGTTGTTACCGAGTCTGAATCAGATTCGCTCATCATCTCAGGTGGTTGTGTGGTTTCTTTGATAGTTGTTGGCGTAAGAGAGCTGCTAGTGGTGAGATCGTATTGTATTGTAGGTCTGTTGCTTGTTGTTGCTTTCTCTTGAGTGAACTTTTCGATGTGAGTTCTGCTCTGGTCTGTTGTCTCATTGTTGGCGTGTGTTGTTATTGGTATGGGATTATTTACGGTTGTAGCATATGTGGTGTTGTTGGATGGGTGTCGTTGTTTATATATTGCCTTTGCAGTTTTGTTGTCGACGTTTGATGTAGTTTTGATGACTTGAATTTCTTTCTCCTTTATGAAGATTGGGCACTTTTTGTCATAGGCTGAGTGGTTGAGGTCAGAATTATTATAATTTGCACAGTTTACACATTTTTTGGTTTCTTTACATTCTTCTTTTATTTCGTCGTTTAGGTGATAGTTGTTGGCACAATTTGGGCATATTTTGGTGTTTTTGCAGAATTTAGCTAAGTGGTTGTATTTCAGGCAGTTTTTGCAGCGCATTGGGGGGGGTATGTAGGGGCGGATTAGTACTTTTAAATATCCGACATTAATTTTTGTAGGTAGTAGGGTTGTTGTAAATGTAATTATTATTAGACCAGTTTCTAATATTTGATTGTCCTTTTTTTTTGTAGATTTTCTTAACTTCGTGCACATTTTGGGGGGCTAGTTCTTGTAGGATTTCTTTCTCAGGTATGTTTCGCAAGTCGTTGCAGTAAATTACACCTTTGGAAAAGTTTAATGATGGATGGATGGTAATGTCAATTTTTATATCACTGGACAGTCCGATTAAGGTACATAATTTGTTGGCTTGTTTACCAGATTTTGTTTTTATTAGTATTTGTCCACTTAGTATTTTTTTACACATGAGTATTTCGCCACATGTAGCGTCAATTGCTTTTTGCAGTAAAAAAGGGGATATGTTTTTCAGAGTTTCAGTGGTATTTATCCTTGTCATTAGAAGATAGACTGGATCGATTGTTGTTAGATTTAATGTTTTGGTTTGGTCCCACTGAAGGTAGGGAGTAAGGGGTATTGGTGTTGTTATATTGTCAGGTGGTTTATTCATTTTGGCTTCTTCTTATAAACAGCACTATTGTATTTATTTTTAATATAGGAGTCACTATTTTCTCACTTGTTTTTGTTTGTTTATTTGTTTTCTTTAGTCACTTTCTTTCTTATATTTAGCTTACTGTTTTACTGCACGATGCGTATGGTCGTTTTAGAGCTTCCGATCGCTTTGACGGCATAACACAAACTGGATGATAATAATTTTCGATGAAACGGCACAACAATTTAGAAAGACATATGGTATCCACACTAGCAATGTCAGCGAATATCGTAGGCGTTGGAACTATGGGCGAGACTTGGTATCGTTCTAGTTCAAAACGTCGAAAAAAGAAAATTTTACTCATATTATGGGATGTTGGGAAACTAACCGCGGTCGTCCGCATCTAAACCATTGGGGTTCTCAGTATATATCAATTCTATTTTTACGAACAATTTCTTAAATTTTCTGAAATAATTTGATTTCTTGCAACCATGTCCATTTTCGTAAGACTGCAGTTGGCATCATTGGGAAAGACGTGACGTCCCAAACGGTCGAAGCATGCGGAGATGATACCCAAGGAGAAAATCTTCCATCAAAACACCCACATGATGGTGGTTGTCTCGACAGTGGTGTCAGCGCTCGCCAGGTCAACTCAAGTGTTATTTACTAAGAATTCGCTCGGTAGCCTATTTGTTCCAGATTTTTTTCGCTAGATTCACACTTCAATTGACATGATATCAAGAATAATGTGCATATGTAACACCAATTTTTTTCTAAAATAATTTAATAGAATATTTACACAGCAACCAAAGGACAAAAGCATGAAATGAGGAACTTGATAGACTGAAAAAATTAAAACACGAAAAAACTCGTGTACCTCAACGAAGCTAATGAGCCACAAATTGCGGCATTTTGCTTTGTCGAACACATGTAATGAGATAACGGTGACAAAAAAGTCCTTAAAAAGATGTAAAACAAAAATTGATAAAAAAAAAACAGCAGAACAAATCAAGGAGAAATCTTTGACATTAACAAAACACACATTTGAATAGCTTATCGCACACACATACATAAGTATATCTTTGATTAAATGAAGAAAAGCGATAAGTGGATTTTTTAAAACTTGAAAACTTTTATACTTTTGATGAGATTAAATCAGGATGTAATAAATTAGAAACTATTGTTATAATATGTCTTCTAAAAATTCATAGCAACAAAAATAAAGATTTCAACGAAAGGAGTTATTAGCAGTGTATAAATCTTGCTATATAGGTATACAACTTTTTGTTTTTGAATATTTTTTTAATTTTCACTCTAATTTTTAAAAACTTATTTTTAGGCCATTTTTAAATTCAGTCAACGATATGTATGCCCCTTTAAGAGTGCACACAAGTATGGTATTTAAATACATTAAACGCACTTTTGACACACTTTCCAAACTGTCTGCTGTGACTCAAGTAATGAATGATTGATGACATAATGTAATGATTTCGCATATTTTAGAGTGCAAAAAGTTATGCATAAGCAGCTTTGATATAATGTATGTTTTGCTGTTGGCGCTTTATTATGTATCATGGGAAACAAGTAAAAGAGTATTGAAAAATTGTACGGTAATTCTTTAAAAATTACATAATACTTCAAGTTTCATGCTGTAAACATATTTATCTATATCCCAAGGGGGTTTGACATGAAAAGGAAATTAATTTAAAATTAATTTTAAAACAAAATTATACTATACTCAAGAATATATTTCACTTAGGAAAATAATAATTTTAAAAAAGTCAAAATGTAGAATTTTAAAAGGGGATAAATTATTAATAAACTCAATTTAAATTAAATTTTCATTTTAGGCATTTTTTTTTAGATATTTTTAAATCACAACATATTTCGAATAATATTTTGTGAAAAAAAACACATTTTTCTGTAAATTACTACAACGATTGGCATAAAAAATAAGTTAAAGATAACGGTAAAAATTGGAACAGATGGTAAATTTCATTGCATTTCTTCCAGAAAATTCTAAACATCTTTTATACTCTTTGCGTACCCCGGAGTTATTCTATGCATACAAAAATATTGACTTCAATAACAATTTAAAAATCAGAAGAAGAATTTTAGAATATAAAATTTTGTTTTTGAAGTTGAATTGTTTAAATTTCAAATATTTTCCACTTTTAAATACTGTAACATTTTAAATGAAAAAAATGTGCCAAAAATTCCTTAAATATTCCCCTCCCTCTCTCTCTCTTTTAACAATTAATTATTTGCCGCACAAATCACAATGTTCTCCACATCTTCTGCGCTTCCTTTTTTGTATGCCACTGTTGACAGATTTTTGCATCTTATTACATGTGCCGCATGGTGAGCGTTTTTTGATGCCTGTAACATCATTCGCCGGCAAAAAGAAAAAATATCTTTACAATTTTTTACGGCCTCTCGGTGGTGGTGTCATGTGCCTTTGCGAAATCATGCGTCAACGCCTTGGCTGACATTTTTGTGCTACCTTGCCACACATTGCGCTGTCAGTGTAGCTGTCAATCGACGCTAACACTGTTTGTTGTAAGTAACTATTGTTGCCATTGTTGCAACTTCTTGAATTTGGAGATTTTGCATTCAAATTCTGCTTGCTTCATTTTATTCACTTTTTTCCCCATTTTGCAACTAAAAAAGAGCCTTCAATATGCTAAATTGCCTTAGCATACTCGTACATACAAACATACATATGTAGCAGTTTTTTTTTTCTTTTTTATAGCCAGCGCAATCCCTGCAACAAGCAGCACCCACCAGCTCTCCGCTAAGCTGCCCATAAAGATTTTTTCTTCGCTTCCTCAAAAGCTCTGTCTGTCTCCATGCAAATACTCATCACTTTTCATGTCTTGATTGTTATTGTTGTTGTTATTGCTGCTACATTTGGCAGTTGTTATTTTTGCCATTGATTGTTATGAAATAAAGTGCTTACAATACAATAACAACAACAAGAACAACACAGCGCTGTCTATCCTTTAACGCTTCTCGCCCCTCCTCCAAGCCGTCGCTCGTTCGTCCCCTCGTCCGCCCGTCCGCCCGTCCGTCCGTCCATCCGTCCATGCGTCTGTCATTCATTCACCGCTTTTGGTTCAGTCAACCATTCATCAAATGTTGCCTCTCCTTCAGCAGCAGCGAAGCAGCTACTGTTGCTACTGCCAGCCTATTATTATTCTTATTGCTACTATATACATTGTTGTTGCTGTTGTTGCTGCGATTGGTGTTATTGCTGCTGTTGTTCCATTGTATTCAAATTTTTGTCAGTTGTCACTTTGTCACTCCTGAGTAGACGTAACTTTGAATAATGACTTCTACCTACATATGCAACACGTCACATTCATATGAGCTCGGGCTTAGCTGTGGCACAGATTGTCAGTCGCAGCCGCCGAGTTCAGTCTGCCAGCCAGAAGGACGGACAACGCCAGGTTACAGTTTCGGGTGTAAAAGTGCAAAACTCTATCAACTGCCATCCATATGCGTCTCAATGATTATTTTTGTTGCGCTTGTTGTTGTTGTTGTGTTGTTGTTTGTGTGTGTGTTTTCTTTTTTAACGCATATTTATTTCCATTTTTATTATTTTTGATGTGATTCCATTCTTTCTTTAGTTGATTGGATTGAAATGGGTTATGTTTTGCATTTCTTTTTTGTTTTGTTTTGTTTTTCTTTTTTTCTTTTCTTGGTGCAGTGATTTGGGCTGTCTGTAGGAAATTGTGATCTTAAAGTATTGAGCTCAAATTTATATTAACATTTTTTTTATATTAGTTTTGACTATGTCCGACTATATAAAATGAATCCTCTCCTCATCGGTTCAGACTCTGCGAATTCAGGATGTGTGAGGATGTGTGTAAAGATCCTCAGCCATTTAAAGATGTTACAGCCGCAAAAAGCGTTTAGATAAGTACCCCTTTATCCTCTCCCTCTCTAGACTGTGTCTATAAGAGTGGACAGACAATTTCTCTGAATCTCGCCATATAAGCTCAGAAAGGCTTACGGCTAAACTGGGCCCAGTCACATGTGGAGGGTGCGCAGCTTAGGTGCATAACGCTTTACTAATCTCCTACGACTTACTTCGCACCAGAACCACTTCACAACTGGATAAAACTATATTTTGTAGGCGGATGAAGAACCTCGATGATCAGTTCGTTAACCTTTGCCTAGTCAGCTAGAGTAAATACCATAAATAAGGTCAAAGTGATTCTTCTCCAGCCTCTAGGTCGAGAATGAAATCCATATCAGCCCCTGTTAGTAGAGCGGATTCTGCTTTGTACTTTCTGGCTGCTTAAGATTTAGACGAAACTTTCTACAACAAAGTTAAAACTGTCAACAGTGATGTGTGGGCCGAGACGTAATTGAACAGACTGCTTGTATTCCGATAGGAGATATTTCGTCTTGTCCTCACTCACTGTCATACCCACTCGAGCGCCAGCCCACCCATTGTAGAAAAAGCAAAACTTACGGCCCGGTTATTGAGGCCAACGATAGTGGTATACGCCAACAATTGCGGACTCTTATGTAGTTCTGGAACTTTTATATTTTCGGGAGTTCGGGTTCAAGAACTCACCTCCTCGGAGGCCTCCTTTGGTTTGGAATGGCTCGGAAGGGCACTTCCCTATTTTAACAAAGCTTTTGTTATTGCCTAGCGTCAGTCTGCACAGCCGTATAAGTTTAGCAGGGATACCAGATTCCTATCTGCCGAAGGTAACTTAAAAATCAGCGAAGTCTTTTCGTACTTTTGAAGACAGATCATCACTCATTTCTTTAGAGGAAGACGAGTTTTATGATCTTTTATTTACAAAGGTGCAAAGGTTTACAGATACCAACTCTGTCTTAGCAGTCGTTCTAATCATGAAACAGTTTTTATTCTTTTTTACACATTTCGAAGGAAGCAAGACGAGCTCACTCAAGGACTTATATGCGGCTGCTCGTGATAAAGTGCTCAACTTCTCGTTTCAATAAACTAAACGACCTCGCACATCCATTGTAGAATTTCATCGGCCCTGCGAGGTATCTATTCCACTTAAATTACATAGAAAAAACCCTAGTATTTCTGCGCGATAATATCTAAACTAAGCGCAGTTGAATTCATGTAAAGAGGGAACCCTAATATGAAGTGCTCCAGGTTTCATATCTCTAAAAGCACAAAATATTGTAAGAACCTTGAATTTTTGTCCTCCCTACCACCCTACGTAACTGTCACTCCATAACAGTTGTACTTTTCGTTGGTGCCAAAAATTGTCATCCAATGAGCGCGTATTGTCCAATCAAATGCCGCATGTCAACATCAATGCCAACGCCAAGAAGTCAGAGAAGCAAACATTATTATTGATTCACCCATGGCCCCTTCGCCCTCCCTCAGACGCCGTCATCAACAGCGAGCATTTGCTGAATGCAAAACATGCAACACAATGATCGATGTGTTCAATTGTTCTCGGCCATTCGACGATGATGATGGACCATTTTGCATAATGGACAACGGATTTGCATTTGACCGACAATCGACGGCATAAATTTTACGAGGCAGACCAAACAATAGTCAGCGCTTGCCTACATACATACATACGAGTACATACATAGATACTCCACATAAGGATGTATGTTTATATGCTTACTATGTAGGAATGCTGGAGTGTTAATGTAAAATTATACCCATGCCGAGCCACATTTGCGAACATTTGACCGATTTGAATATGGAAATGATCATTTATTGATTTTTCAAAAATCGTTCGCTAACTTTAAATTCAAATTTTGTGCGATTTAAAAATTATTTTTCACATCTTTTAGAGAATTTATTCACTTGATTTACATTATTATTGCGAAAGCATATAATTCGAAGTGAAAAATTGCTTTGTGTTAATTACACTTTTAGTGCGTCTTAAGCGTTGGTCATTAACGTAATGCAGCATGCTTTGGGGCGCTTAAGCGGTTTCTTCTTTTGGGGCGTTGGCAGTCATATATAATATTTTGCATAAAAAGGGATTTTCGGTGATTTCGGTTTTTGACTTAGAGCGGTTTACCGCTTACTTTGTTTGTGTATGGGCGCGTTGCAAGATGACGAATTGCAAATTATAGCCGCTGGTCGCAATAATTCTCCATGTGCCTTGTGAATGTGAACTAATAAAATGTGAAAACGAAAATTTAAAAGAATTGAAAGCCTCTCAATGGTCAGCTTAATGCAGCGCTAAACGATTTCTCACATTGTGGCAAGCTGCAACATTGTTGCAAATCGGATGCAGCTGCGGGAGATTTCGAGAAATATAAGCCTTAATGGAGTTTGTTTTTTCAACTCTATATTTGTTCAAGTCTTTAAAATCTCTTTCGCACGTAATTCCTTTATATTGAAGTTTTTTACGCGAGTGCAACTCGTTGTTTCAGGTGTAGTAAGCGTGTTCCCATATGTTTATCTGCAATTTAAAATAAATTGTAGCTGAGTAAGTAACTGTATCTGGTGTATATGTTGTTATATGTTATGTCTATGAATCTGTACAACATGTTGTATAATGTTATTTGGCTAACGGTTTCTGTGCAAACCTCTGCATCAGTATCTGGTATCTGGTAAGGGTATCTGTATGTATTTAGGCATCTGTAGTTGTTATCTATATCTGCTAACTGGTGACTTTATCTTGTATCTGCATCTATGAATATGAAGTTTGTTATTGGTTATTGTTATCCGTAAGTGATTTTTGATATCAGTATCTGAATCTGGTATCTGTAACTGCTATCCGGTATCTGTATCCGATATCTCGTATTTAGTATCTACATACTCGTACGAATATGTATAGGTGCATACCTAAATCTGTATTTACATCCGGATCACTACAAACATGTGTATTAGTAACTGTTATCTGGTATTTTCATCTAGAATATGATATGTGTATATATATCTATTTCTGTATCTACGTATATCCTATTTGGTATCTTTCTAAATCTTACTCTTAATCTTAATCACAACCTTACTTTTATCTTTATCTTTATTTTTATTTTTATTTTTATTTTTATTTTTATTTTTATTTTTATTTTTATTTTTATCTTCATCTTAATTTTAATCTTATTTTTATTTTTATTTTTATCTTTATCTTAATTTTAATATTATTTTTATTTTTATCTTCATCTTAATTTTAATCTTATTTTTATTTTTATTTTTATCTTTATCTTAATTTTAATCTTATTTTTATTTTTATTTTTATCTTTATTTTAATCTTTATCTTAATTTTGATCATATTTTTATTTTTACCTTCATCTTAATTTTAATCTTATTTTTATTTTTATCTTAATTTTAATCTTTATCTTAATCTTAATCACTTAATCTTATTTTTATCTTTATCTTTATCTTAATTGTAATCTTATATTTATTGTTATCTTTATCTTAATTTTAATCTTATTTTTATTTTTATTTTTATTTTTATTTTTATCTTTATCTTAATTTTAATCTTATTTTTATTTGTATCTTTATCTTAATTTTAATCTTATTTTCATTTTTATCTTTATCTTTATCTAATTTTAATTTAATTTTTATTTTTATCTTTATCTTTATCTTAATTTTAATCTTATTTTTATTTTTATCTTTATCTTTATCTTTATCTTTATCTTAATTTTAATTTTATTTTTAATTTTAATTTTAATTTTAATTTTAATTTTAATTTTAATTTTAATTTTAATTTTAATTTTAATTTTAATTTTAATTTTAATTTTAATTTTAATTTTAATTTTAATTTTAATTTTAATTTTAATTTTAATTTTAATTTTAATTTTAATTTTAATTTGAATTTTAATTTTAATTTTAATTTTAATTTTAATTTTAATTTTAATTTTAATTTTAATTTTAATTTTAATTTTAATTTTAATTTTAATTTTAATTTTAATTTTAATTTTAATTTTAATTTTAATTTTAATTTTAATTTTAATTTTAATTTTAATTTTAATTTTAATTTTAATTTTAATTTTAATTTTAATTTTAATTTTAATTTTAATTTTAATTTTAATTTTAATTTTAATTTTAATTTTAATTTTAATTTTAATTTTAATTTTAATTTTAATTTTTATTTTAATTTTAATTTTAATTTTATTTTTATTTTTATTTTTATCTTTATCTTAATTTTAATCTTATTTTTGTTTTTATTTTTATTTTTATCTTTATCTTAATTTTAATCTTATTTTTATTTTTATTTTTATCTTTATCTTAATTTTAATCTTATTTTTATTTTTATCTTTATCTTAATTTTAATCTTATTTTTATTTTTATTTTTATCTTTATCTTAATTTTAATCTTATTTTTATTTGTATCTTTATCTTAATTTCAATCTTATTTTCATTTTTTATCTTTATCTTTATCTTTATCTTAATTTTAATCTTATTTATATTTTTATCTTTATCTTTATCCTAATTTTAATCTTATCTTCTTCTTAATCTGCTATCTGCGATCTGGAGCAACGTGGCCATCTTACCAACACACGAATGCTCTCAGTCATCTCCCGATTTTAGCTCTTCCTTACTCGCTCCCTTTGTTGTGTTTTACAAAAGGGTGGCAAAGGTTTTGTCAATATTATGACTACTCGCAATGCATCTGAAATTCCTTTACAAAGCTTATGCCTCCAGACTCATGTGTGTTTGTATGTACATATGTACATATGCTTGCTCCTGTGTGTTCATGACTTTCACATTTTACGCTGCATTACCAGCTTTTATTCGCGCATTCTGCTATTTGCACTTTCTTCCATGTAGTAGACAGACCACTGTTGACTTCAACTTGGGGTCGTGGCGATCCGCGGACACGTTGCGTTGCCAATTGGCGATGCAAAATTTCGATTACATGAAATGAAATTTCGCAGAAAATTACACATTTGTTTTTAATTGTTCTCAGTGGAAGACAGAACAGAGATCCAAGCAATGGGTGCCGCTGTTGGACAAGAGGTAAAAAAAAGTTATAAATAATGTAAACAACAAAGAAACGAAAAAATTAAAATAAAGTTTCAGCTTCTTGGTCAGTAGGTTTCCTTCGCTGTTTCGGTTTTTGTTTTTTTTCTTTAATTGTTGTTGTTTTTATATTTACACAACGCGCACATGTCCAACAAGTGAGAAATTACACGCACATTAATTCCCTTCAATGGTTTGGTAAAAATTTACCAGCTACACCAGCCGGCAGCCAGCTTTTCAGCAGCATCCCCTCTCGCTAGCCCACCGACCTTTCATTAGCCCTGCGAAGCGTGAGCGCCTATGGGACAACGCGTTGAGTTACGCACAACAGCAGCGTCGCTTTGCTCATGCGATAGAAATTTCGCGTTTTGCGTCTTTTTATTTCTCTTTTATATCATTCTCCTTCCATTTCTTTCTTATTTTACGCGTCGCCTTGCAAAGGCTTCAACGCTGCTTCAACGAGAAGCCAATTTTATCAACACACTTGATTTCTCTGCATTCTCCTTCTCTCTCTCCACACACCATCTCTTTACTTTGCTTACTGTTTATTTGCTCACTCCTCAGCGTTGTGCTCCTGCCTGTCTTCCTTTTGGCCATTGATTGCGTTCCTTCTGTTTTTATTTCATTTTATTTTATTTTATTTTATTTTATTTTATTTTATGTTTGCTCATTTTCATATTCTCGCTGGCGAAGAAAGATGTTCGTCATTAATTAAAAGCAAAAAGAAATTTTGACATAATTTGATATGGGCCGGAAAGTTACGCTTATTTATGGCCACAGCAGTCAGCAATTGCTTCCAAGCGGACCGCTCGGACCATTTGTCGTTGCCATACGCCGAAAAACAGATGCGACATGAATACCGTTGTATGTAAATAACAAATAACAGCACAGAAGGAGGTGTAGCAGGTCAGGGTAAAGTAAAAAATGTCTCGTAAATTATTTTCATGCTCATCACAAATTTCGTTTCGTTTTGCCACATTTTTTTCCTGCGACTGCTGGCAGGCGTGGACTACGTTTTAATTTAGCGGAACGGACTTTAATAAACATTAAGCTGAAAAGCATCTGTCCAGTTATGCGAAAATGCGTAAAAAATGTTTGGGTTGTCGCCAGCTGAATTTAACTTTTGGAGGTCATCTTTATTGGGGAACAATTTTACAACTTAATGAAGGTCTGAGGTCGGAGCATCTCTAATGGTTGCGGTTCTTAGGCACAGCCACAATAAACAATAAAATCGTGTAGCATAAACATATTTTAAAGACATGACCGAACAGAAGAGATAACTCCTCGCTTTATGCTTTGGTCACAGAGATATAGAAGGGAACTGCAGGGCAGTCGAACTTGCCGTGTCAATGTCGGGGCACACTTAATTGAAAAGGTGCGGAAGAGATTTTGAGACTATATACATGTACGATTGGCAGTTTTTAGCCGTTGAAGCGGTTTTCGGCCGAGCCCCTCCTCCAGGTTTTACGTCTTGATGTTTTTTCAACAAATGAAGGAACCTATAGTTTATACTTCATGTCAGAAATACACTTTTTTTATAAATTAATTTTCTAGAATTTTTTGGATGTTAGTACGACATCAGTATTCGAACCCGTGCCTTCCGAATGGCAGTACGCAATCCTAACCACTTGGCTACCGCGGCCGCAAACTAACTCTCTGAAAATACGAGGTCAAGTTAAAGGAATGGAAAGGATATTGGCTTAAGACTGTATGTAGAGATATCCTTTTATAAGATGTTATCAGCAGAAGTAGGCTATATTGTTGTCGCCTTTCTGATTAGCCATTGAATTGTGGGTGTAAAGTAAGCAGCCTACTCAACTTTATCAGAGAGCCCAGGCGGATGGAAATAATATTTATGGTAACACAAGGGATCGATATTATCCTAAAGGTGTTAATGTTTCTAAATCGGCGACCGTTTCTACTTACCTTAATCTTATCCGCAAATCTTAGAATATTGAGCACTGTGGAAGCCGCTTTGTGTCAATAGGCCGATGTCTGGACAATCGTAAAGGTACAGCTTTACCATGTTGACATCTCCTGCTTGTGTCTTATGAGTACCATTGAGAACTGAGAAGGGTAAATGACAAAATGTACTTCTTCGTTAAGAAAATGTTTTTTTTTTTTGCAAATCGTCTTCAATGAGATACACCAAGTGAAGGCCTTCCCAAGACCAGTCCCCCGCAACAAAAAGCTGGGTGGCAACTTACAGAGTTTTATCTTGGTTTGTCGAAAGAAGACCGTAAGAGTTATTCTGAGTTGGATTTACAGATTGATATTGTTGTTGGTGTTAATGGTGGCTTCTAGACATACGAAATTTTCTATAATATCAATATTGGGATTGTCAACAGCGGCGGAGCCAAGACGGTATAGCACAGGCTGCTTGTTTAATGGCTGGAAACATTTCGTCTTTTACTCTTTCACTACCACATCGATTCATCTCGCTTCCGCATCTTGTCTGGAGAATGCAGAACTTACGGTGCAGAACTTACGCCAGCATTTTTGCACTCTAATGTAGTTCGTCAGTCTTTATTTTCTAGGGCATTGGGGTTGAAGAATTCACCTTCTCTGAATTCTCGCCCAAATCAAATTTCCTGCCCGTCATTAGTTACTATTTCTCTCTGAAGACAATTAAGCACAATATTTTTTTTTTTTTTGCTTACAATTTACAAGCTGATTTTTTTCCTTCTTTTACTTATCTCATGCGTTTCCATTAGTGCTGAGTTATCATCTTGAAGCTCAACAAATTTTTTGACGCATTCCAATTCAGGCACACAACCCTCCATATCCTTGGTTGACAGCACAGTTTTTTTGATTTTCTTTACTTTCTTTCAGCCTCGACCTAGTTTGTGGGTTTTTCAAAACATGCTTTAGTTTATTTTTTCAACTTTTGGATATTCGAAAACTTGCTAATCTTTTTATTTTTGTTACTTTGTTCTACTACTTTTGTGGTATCTGCATGAAAATGAAATTGCACGTAATTTTATCTAAGACAGTGCATTTAAGATGCCGAAAAGTTTTACTTGCCATACGCTCGTGCGATGCCATAAACTACTCTCGAGCTTACAACCAGCCAACTGCTGTCTAATTTTTTGCTCATTGCAATTTTTTTTCTACAAATACTCCCCCGCTAAGTGTGTTCGTTGTTGTTGGTGCCGTAGCACTTTCTCTAAAACCACTTCCGTTTGCTGTCAGAAATATCCGAAAATCGTAATAAAGCACAGCGTTCTTGCAACAAAGTTGTTTTTTCTTTCTTGTCTACGCGCATACTTTGGAAAGTGGGACAGCCAGGGTTTAGCAAATTCAAAAACACCTCAGCGTTGGCTGTCGCCACTTTGCCCACCTGTACATTTGCCTCTATTCGACTTACCCGTTCTCCGCCGGTGAAAGAGATGAATTTTCGCTCCATTTCTGTTGGCTGTTGTCATCGGCAACGCCATTGTTGTTGTGCTTGTAGTTGTCTATTTTTTCGTTTTTTCGCAATTTTTGTTTTGATCGTTGTATGATAGTTGTTGTTGTTGTTGGGTATTGTTATTATTGGTAGTGTCATTCTCAATTGCGGTTACACCCGTCGACGTCCACTTTCACTGCTCTACTACACCTGTCCGCCTCCTGGCCAGGCTCTATCTTTATATTTCCCTGTACTAACTGTACTTTTATGTAAACGGTAAATCATCTGCTCTGCTTTATTCCTTTAGCAACACGCGCTTCCGACGCGATATATGTACACTCATACACACTTAAATAGTTGTGCGTTTATAAGCGACACTTGAATTTTTACCTCCCACCGCATACCCAAGCCATTGGCTCCTGTCATCTTATCTCTTTTATTCTTTTGATGTTGCCGCCTGCTGGCATGTTGACACAGTTTTTCGCGGAACTTGCAACTTTTTCGGGAAGTTCTCTTTTATCTGCTGCTGGAGTCGGTTTGGAGAGCAACAAATGTTGTCTCGCTAGCAATTGTTGTTGTCATTGTTGTAGTTTCCATTGTTGTTGGTGTTGATTGTGAAAAGTTGAGTTGAGTGGGATTTACATTGTTTGCCAGGAGGTTGCATTCAATAGTCTTTTTTTTCTTTCTTCTCTGTTTTTGACAGCGAGATTAGGCAACTGGGGCATTCGGTGCTGAGAAGTAAATGATTTAAAGTTTCGAAATTCGCTGGGAATTTAAATTTAATACATATATATATATATAAATTAAAATTCATTTAAACTTTGGAAATTAGTAGAAAAAATGTATGTAAACAAAACAAGTTTCAACTTTTTTAAGAAATTTATGTATGTACAACTGTTGACAGCTTATTAGAAACGATGCTTATTTTAAATTGAATGACCCATTAAAGTAAGCATTTTCATTTTTTCTTTTTTAATTTTATTTAAACATATACAAAACTTAAAATCATATTCTAAGCCATTTATTCAAAATTCATTTTTAGATATTTTTTTTTACAAAAATATATGAAATCCATGAATTGAGTGCGTCACCTAATTAGAAACGGAAATGTTTTATTAGAAATAAATAATGGTATTAAGATAATATCTACTTTTGGCTAGTATTTGGTTGAATAACCCTTCTGCTTCAACACTACCTCACACCGATTTCGTATTGATGTTATAAGATTTTGACAGCGCGCCACTGACATTGCTTGCCATGTCGTTCTTACTTCCTTGAAAAGGACATCCATTTTTAGGATATTTTTAACACTACCGATACTTTCTCACCCCAGAGAGTTCAAGTCTGGACTGGATGATGGCCATTCTAAAACATTGATGGAATTGTCGTCAACAAAATTTTTCGTCAACTTTGCTGTGTGATTTGGATCGTTATCCTTTTGAAATTTCCATATAACAGGAAAATTCACTTCAGCTCAAGACAAAATGACATTTTACAGTATGTCGACGTATTTCTCCTGATTTAAAATTCCCCTTATCCCGCAGAGTGGACCAACAGCACTCCAGGAAAAAAATTCCCACATCATGATTGATGCTTTACTATGCTTCACAACATAGCGAGAGTCAAATTCTTGGTTAATGGACCGCCGAACATACATACATCCGACCATCAGGAATAATGAGATTATTTTTGTTTCATAGCTCCAAATGATATACTTCCATTGGTTTTGTGTCCAAGACCAATGAGAATGGGCGCGGTCTACACGTCGTTTTCTTTGGATTTTGGTCAGAAGCGGTTTCCTGCGTGCTGCCCTTCCATGAAGTCCAGATTCAACCAAACGCCGTGCAATTCTTCTCTTCGGTATTTGAACAGTGAATTCATCCTGAATTTCATGTTCAATGTCCATGGAACACTTTTTTGGGTCTATTCGTGATTTCACTGCCATCCTTTGGTCGATTCCCACTGAAGTTTTCCGGGGTCTTTTTTGCGTGCGATATTAGAAACAGTTTTAAAATTCTAGATATGCTTTAAGACATTAAAAACCATATTTTTGGAGCATTTGACTTGCTCCGCAATTTGGCAGTATGACTTTCCAGCTCTAAAAGCTCAAAATATAAAATTGCGTAATGGAGGTCCACAGCTGCTGTGTTTTCTCATCACAAATCTTGAGATAAAAATTTTAATGGACAGCTGTATGTCATTTCAAAAATTTTAGGAAATGACAATCAAGCCTTGTCACAAGGCGAATTTGTAGAAGTCATGATGTCATACAATGTGATCCCATGCGAACTCATCTCATCATCAAACACCGTAACTGACTTACTTCAGACCACTTTCCTCAAACCACTCCGCCTGGTATCAATATCCCACAGTAAAAGCTTTAATTTTCTTCAAAAACAGGCACATGAAGACTGCTTAAGTACAAACTTTTCACATAACATAACATATAATACTCACTTACTACAAAGTACGAAAATCACGATTGCCAATAAAATATTATTAAGTACCGTTATAGTTTTGCTAATTGCTTTGTGGGGAAGAAAAAAGGAAAGTTTTATGGATTTACTAAAAGTATTTGACTTTTTTTTAATATATTATATTTTTCCAATATTGGTTAACTGCAAAAAGTTGCAACTAATCCGTACACATATACACACATACATATACGCATGGTAGCCGAATAGTTGCCGCCAGATTAGTGAAGCAAAGTAATTGACCTGCTTTTGTCGGACAAACCTCAAATTTGTGGCAAACTTTGTTCAATCGAAATTCTGCTTAGTTGCATAACAATAACAACAACAACAAAAGGGACACTAACTAAACTACACAGAGTGTGAGTGAGCGCCGTCATGGCGTTGCCAACACCATCGAACCATCTTAGGCAACCAACACCACCAACGCAGCCAACGGAGGAACACACAAACCGCCAATGTAACCAAACTTAATCACAATTCCTGTCACTATTGAATCCATAGTTTCGGTTCGAGTTTGAGTTTGAGTTTGTGTACGGCGATGAGGTGACAGTGGTTGGCGGACGGTGGGTTGGTTCTACCCACTCCTCCACTCCTCCCGCAGCCATTAGAGTGCGATAATGCCACAACTGCTGGTCATAAGAACACGCTAACACAAATTTTTTTTTGTCAATAACACACACCCAAGCAATAAAGAAATTACAAATATACACTTTCTTTACATATATACATGCAAACACATACCAAGCTATCTTCACTTCGAGAGGAGAAAGGAGCAATAAATGTGTGCACGGTTGTATGTTGTTGGTGGGTGTGGAGAAATACAGAAATTTTAAGGGCCATTAACAAAGTTACGACAAAATATGACATATATAAACATCAAATGACATACATATGAACACAGCTACATATTCGTACATAAATGGAGCAAATTGACATATACGATCAAATGTGGGTGAGTCAGTGGGTATTGGTGTGTGTGTGTGTGTGTGACCAAATACAAATGTTAGCTGAGGAGCATTGCAGTGATACCAACCTTATCTTTAGCAGAACCCAGCAGCTTGGTATGGTGTCGAATATGTTTGTATGTCAATATGCCTCAAATGCAAACACTAACCAAGAATGACATGACAACTAACTGGGACGCAACTGACCCATAGTTTGAAAGCAATAAAGCACTTGACCCACATTGCGAATACAATGGTCAGCATATTGAACTTTAATGTACACAGTTTTTGCAAGAATTTTGATTAAAGATAGATACATGTGTATGTGTGTGTGTCACATTGAAATTAAAATTGGAAACTGATGCTTCATCTAAATAAATTTAGTTCTGTTCGCTCTGTTTAAATTAATAACCAAATCCTTTATGCTAACTAAATTTCGGTTTATTTCTCTATTGAAAATTTGTTACTTCTGATGTTATAACCAAATGTAGCTAGAGCGTTCTTCATCTGACCCTTCTAACTGCAAAGGGGTTTCCTCCATTCGGCCGATATGATCTAGCTAAACCTTGTCAATTTTGTGGGTTTTCTTGTACAGCTCGTCGTTCCATCAGTACAATCCTCCGCCAAACGCAAAGCACCAAAAACCTTCCACGAAAACTTTCGTTTGAAAACTTTTACCCCGACTTATAGGATATTTTCATTGTCAAAGCAACATACTAACATATTTGTAGAGTGTGGTGTTTGTTTGTTGAGAGAGGACTGTAATTTTCAATGGAGTAGGCATTTGTGGGCAAGAGTTATTCTGCAAGGGATTTCCACACTGACTTCATTAGTAGAGTTGATGCCGGTACCTAGGTGGACTAAATTATCTGCGACTTTGAAGTTAGGAACATGAGCAGTGATGTTGTTCATTTCCTATCGTACGATAAAATAGCCTACTTGCTAGATTTTTTTTTTGTTGATACAGTTCGAAGATAGTAAAATTGTTTTTTTAATTATATATATTTTTTTTTTAATTTAGTTATACGAGGTGTGACAATAAAGTAATGAGACTGATTATATTCCCGCGATTGTGGTAACCCTGCGACCTTGAAATTCCCTTTCCCTTCTCCCGGCAACCTTCTCCTCTCCATTGATATATTTACCATCGCTCTAGCTTGTTTAGTTCGCCCGCTGTGTCGTGTTGAGTAAATGTGTGTTCGTGCTTGATCGAGTTATTACAGGCGATGAGAGCTGGTTTTTTCATTACGATCCGGAAACCAAAAACGACAACGCGCCGTGCCACATCGCCCTCACCACCCTGTGACTTTTTTGTTCCCTAAAACAAAATCTGTGATCAAAGGAAACCAGATTGAGTCGATTGACGAGGGTACTCGCGGACAACCCAGTCGAAGCGTTCCAGAAATGTTACGAAGCATGGAAAACGCGCTGGAATCGTTGTATAGCTGCCCAAGGGGACTATTTTGAAGGGGATGGCAGAGTCGTAAAATAATTTAGAAATATACGGTTTTTATGGAATATACTCCAAATAAACATTTGCCAGGGAGTTTCTAAATTTCACGTAATACGATTTAAAAAAATCCCTTCGAAGGAAAATTCTTGCGCTTCGACACAAAAGAAAAAATAATAACGTTTTTATTTTAGTTTAAATCTTGAACTACTCCCTGATCCATGTAAATAGGAGTTCATATAATAAATATTCTCTTACAATTTCTCATCTCCCGACGAGATTTGTCTTAGTCGAGGACAAGTTTGAAATTTTTTAGACGAACATGAGGATTTTAAAGCTATCCGGTGGTCAACGCATTTGAAAATATTTAGTCCTAGCTGAGAGACTTAGTTTACTAGTTTAAACTTTGTTAATAGCAGACATCTTCTAAGACCTGAAACACATAGCAATGGTCAAGATTTTACCACCACCTGTAAAGCTCGACTACAATCCAGTATAGAATTTCAGTTTATTGTAAGTGACCCAAATAGCGTAATAGCTGCCTGACTATCGCTGAAACCAAACATATTCATGCTCGAAAGCTCGGTTACAATACAGTCTGCAGCATCCAATACATAGAAAAAAGATTTTTTTATTTTTTTTATTTTATTTTTAGGAGTCTCACTTTCCATGGCACATACTACAAACTGAGTGAGCAATCAAAAGTTCAGATTTCTCAACCAAATCGGTGCGTTTAAACTGAGACTAAACAATTGCAGATCTGCCGAAGAACGTTTAACCTGATAATCCAGAAAAAACGAAAGCTTAAAAAAATTAGGCTAGAAAATTGACTCATGGTTTGTTATTCCATGCGCTGTATCAGGAACTCGTTATACTTGTATGAACAGGAACTCGGAAATTGGAGGAGAATTCTGTTGACAAGGCTTACTATGCAGCGGTTCTAATAGATAGGTCTGCAGTGGTATGAACCGACTTTCCATTTGGTTACAGTGCGACTGTCCTTACTGAGCCTGAGCATCTTTCGAACTCACAGAAATCTTACTTGCAAACAGTGATCTAGTAAAAGCAATCAAGTCATATCCTCAGTATAAATTCAACTCCTCCGCAGCACTAAATTCAAATATATTCAAGTAAATTTGGTTATTTGCACGCTCGAACGCCGATCTGCTGCCTGAACTATGCACCTGACATATTTGATACTCAAAAGCGCTCATACCATAAAGTTTAATGTGAAAAAGAAAAAAAAAACAGAGAAACAAGAGAAAAATGCCAAAAAGTCTTTAGACTGGACAAATAGCCCAGAGCAGGGCAAGAAAAGAACACACATCGAATTTAGAATGCAATGCAGCGCAGATCGACAGAGTGGCAAATGTCCCATGACAGCCGAGCGGGAGGCGGCCGATGGAGTGGCAAGCGTACGCCCAGCTCAGGCAGTCAGCCGCAGCAGTAAGCGAGCATGTAGGGGCGTTTGAGCCGCCGTCGTAGCAATAAAGTCGTGCAATTAATACATGATCTCGAATAGATTGCATTCGCACGACTTTAAAGTGGTACACGTGTTTGCTGCCCCAACACGGCGCCGCACCAACCCGCCAAGAGCAGCATTGCACAGTGTAATACTCGTACTTTGCGCCGTAGAATTCCACCTTGGGCGCCCGCATTTGTGTTCTTTGTTGCATGCAACATATACTCGGATTCATCTACATAACTGCACATACTCATACACTTGTACGTAGATATGTATGTGCGCTGAAAGTTTACATATACATTGATCTCGGGATTTGTTGAAAGTGGTTTTATTGCACGTTGCACGGTTTGTATTTGGTATCTGCGGCATGCACGGCAACGTGCAACGTCATGCAACAAGATCACTGGGCACAGACGCGCTTACATACATACCTGCTTATCTATATACGAGTATACACATATACATATATGCATTTGTTTGTCAACTGGAGGTTGGGTGCAGCGGAGACGGCACGCCGCGGCGTGTTCCGAGTGTGGCAAACTGCGACTGCATCGGCTTGAAATTTTTTGTCTTGAACAAAGTGTTTTGTGGCATTGTCAACATATGCCATTACAACAATGTAGCCTTTTGACCAAATGCTATTATGCCGCCAACACCGCCGCCGCCGCCGACGCCGCCAACGCCGCGACTGCAATGTGCAACACATTGCAACCAAACCAAATCATGTAGCAAAACGTCAGCAACAGGCAATTGCAATTGTTTGCCTGCCGCAGCTGATCAGCAAATGCCGATAATGCACGCTCAACCGACAAATGCTGCGCGATGCTTCTCCTCTCTGTCGTGAATACTTGGGTTCTTGGCGCGCTTCTGAGTTGAATGCCTGCGCCTGCGCGACTCTTATTAGAGAAATTAGAAAAAATGCCTTAAATCGCTGACAATGGCGATGGTCGTCCGTGTCGCCTATACACGCGATTCCCTTGCTTACTCGATCTGTATTAGAGTAATAAGTAGTAGTAGCAACACTGGCAGATGAAGAAGCAGCAGCAACGGCAACGGCAACGGCAACAGCAAAAGAAGCGTCGCAAATTCCAAACACCTCTTTCACACCATTTATACCATTTATTGTAAGTGTTATTTTGTTATTGTCGATGTCGATGCTGCACATCACACGATTGCTGCTGCTAACAATGTGTGAATTTGAGAAAAACCACCGACACTTTCGTGCAACACGTGAGCGAATAGTGGCAAAAAAATAATAAAATAAAATAAGATAAAGAAGCTCAAATGAAGAAGACTTTAAGTGGGCGGTAGGTGGTAATCAGCCAATTCACTGGTGGCGCATCTCACTTTATTCAAGAAAAGCAGAGGAGCTGAAAGGAGTGGTGGCAGATAAGACGACACTGAATTTAGTTGGAAGTTTTAAAACACATAAACTTCTTTTGTGAATATACTAAGTAGAATTTTATACCTTCTTCTTAAATTTACAAGATTAATTTCAAAAGCTCAAACTTTTGCTCATATATATATATATGTACTAGTATACCTTAATTACATGCCTTATATTACATTAAGAGTGATAATAAAATATATGTAGATAGTTCAAATCAGATTGTGAATTATTTGAACGAACTCGATCAGCAGAAGGCAATATGGTAGCAGACAAGCAAGAATAAACAACAAAGATGGTTCTCATAAAATTACTTAAATTAAACTAAGCGGTTTTAGATAAAAAAAAGTTCAAGCAAATGGACCCATAAATAGATTATTAAGAATTAGTTTTCGCATGTTCTTCTAAACGATAAGCTACGAATAAATTAAATTTCGAGTGAATAGAATCGTAACCAAGATTACATCGCATGAATCGGTTCCTTAATTAAGTTGAATTTTATTTCTGTCTGGCCGTTAGGAAAACCTGCAAGTTGTTTTCAACATAAGGGTTTCTCACTGAGCGAGATCACATGTGTACTAAAAAATTAACCACATTGTCTCGATCTGAGAGTTTTTTTTTCTCTCATTTGCATACTATATATCTATTCCGCATAATTCATTGAAATGACAATTGTCATAGCGCACGTTATGGAATTGCTCGACTTTTACGCACATAAATGTAAGGAAACGCCGTTAAGAATGCCTTCTATCGGGTTATGGAATGGACCAAGCCAATCAAATATCTGTTCGGTGACCTCTGGTACACTTACGTAAATGTTTACATATTAATCGAAACGATTTTTTCGAATAGATCGTTCCTACGTACTATTCCTGGAAGCAAAAGTAATGTTCTTGCTAAACTAAGAAAAAGGCTACCTATGTATCAAATTTCAAGTAAATCGAACGATAGATTCAAAATTTTTGAATAGATCAGTCCCAAGTCATCTTCCAGGTGTGATGTTATTCTCAGACCTACTGAAAATGCACATAAAAATTCATTAAAATCGATGGTCAAGCCGTTACGGTGGAGTATCGTTTTTAACACTGTGACATGAGAATTTTATATATTCAATATATAATAAATATATATAAGTATATTTTTAACCCTTTAAAAGGAGTTGCGATTGAAATATTTCAGCTCAACAAGCTACAAAATCTCGTACGAATCTTATTCTTTGAAAAGAGCTTATTCGTTGTGTGTGTGTGTGTTCTCTCTTCCCTTTAAAAATTATATTTCGTTTGAAATTCAAGAGCTGGAGTTATTACTGCTCGTTATAAGCTCATGAGTAGGTAAGAAATCGGAACTAAAGTTAAATTTCGGACCGGCGTTGCTAAAAGGATAATTGATGGAGGTGATGTGAACACACATGGGCTTGTAAGAGGTGTGAGCTCTCTCTGAAAGTTATTAATTAATTATGAGATGACAAAGTCAGCTTTTTTTTTATTCAAGGGACGGCGTTCACGCCATCAATGTGGGATAACTAAAAGCCTGTAAATTCGACGATAGCTAGCACAGATTGCTCCTACTTGAATATGTATATCTATATATATATAGATATATATATTTATATATAAAAATGGAGGGACCCTCAGTTTATACTGGGCCACCTGCGGACTGCTAATGAATTTTTATGAGCAGAAGCTATTGATATTTCCTCAGAATGATAACTTGTAATTAGAATAAAATTATTAATTTAAAATATGAAATTAAAAAACTCATTTTTTTTATAGATTTTAGATGTTCAAACATATAACCTGCCGAATAGTAGTATGCACTGCTCTGATAATGCTACTGTCTGTTATTTAAGCTGATGGATTACTGCTAGTGCAGAGTAATAGAGTATTTACTCTATTCTAATTTTTATGCTCAAAAACTTGTGGAAATCTCTCAGAATTCGAGGCTGATGAAAGCGGTGGGGGCATGCTGAACGCCGATTTGGTTCACGAAGCTCGTCTTGGGATTCATCTCATAGTGGTACTTTCAAAGAAAAATATTTTCTAAATGCACTCTTTTTGGGATCATGCTTTGCATATAATATTTGAAAAATTTAGCGGACAATTGTTGCGTTTCCCTCTCTAACTGTAAATAGAACAAACCATTCCTCTAGATTGTGTTGGTAGGAGATAGATAATATTCAAGCTATTGTATCTTCTACACCGGCTTAAAAAACTGTTCACCACTGTCAAGTGAATAATAATATGTTCATATATTCCCATATACAGTTAAAACCTGACATCTTCATCAACTTTCTTCTATGTAACCTAAGGGATCTCTTACGATATTATAACTCCACTATTGTTGGGACAGAGGGCCATAAATCTCCGCAAAATCTGTTTCTCGGAAACTATTAATAGCGACTCATCAGATGTCTACATCGTCCACGCTTCAGCTTCATACGACAGGACGGAATGATGAGTATCGTGCTGTAGAATTTTCGTTTCACGAGATAGGTTTTTACTTTTTAATTGCCTACTTGATCCAAAGGTATCTTAGCAGGAATGATTCTGCAATTAATTTTAATCCTGACATTGTTAGTGTGTGGTGGACGCTCTCCTTTTCTCACGAGTCAAACATGTTTAATTAGTTCCCTGACTGTTGACTTCAATATTACCTACAGTATGCTGCGATTTTGAGGAGTCTTATTCCAGGATATTGGTACAGACTATTAGCATAAGACACTTCTTTGTGAAATGAAAATTGTTTAAGTCTGCGCAAAAGATAATAAAATTGGTAATCATTTTACAGACTATCCTGTGAACGGTGGAATGCTTTTTGCTTCACATAAAATGCGATTTTCTTTCCAATATAGCATACCATATCGCCTGTATCATTTATGTACATATAGGTACATATATATACAACATCTGCTTGCAACAAAGTAAATGCTACAATACTTTATCAGCACGCCTGCAATGAAAGTACCTGCAACAACAAGAGATTAATGCGCGCAACGTTGCAAGAATTTAACAACTCAAAGAAAAACAAAAACTTCGATGCTTTAACATAAAAACAGTTAACTGCTCAACGTGATTTAGCAAACTTGGAGGGTAGTAAAAGTTTTCAAGCTAAGAAAATGTATATAAATATACTTATTGAATAGAGGATTAAATGAAGTAGCAAACTTAACTTGCACAGTAAATATGAGAGAGGGAAAAGCTGGTGAATATAAAATGAAATGAGCCGAAGAACTTAATGTATGGTCTTACCCTCTTGTTGCATGGGACAACTGTACGTAATCTATTTGAAAAATACCTGTTTTTTTTGAACCATTTCTTGTTGTGGAAAAATACTTTTATATAACTATTTATAATTGTCTCCATATTAAGAAATATTAAAAAATGTTAATATTGAACGATTAGAGGTCCGGCAGTGCTTCCACTGCTACATCAACGTCAAGCCTAAGCATCGTTCTCTGTCTACTGGCATTCGAGTTCGCTGTCGAAGTTGTGTTTTTTTAATATTATATTTTACTATCTGGTTATTTCTGCAAGTATCATGGTTACATCGGTAGGAGCCCATGGCGAGGGTGGAGACATGAACTCAGGACCTTCTCTTTTCGCCTCAACATATTTGAATAGTAGCCTACTTGCGCCGAAAGCATTAATTTGCTCCAAGTTTCAAACATCCATCCAGAAGGCATGCAACCTAGATGACCGTGTGATATTTAGCGCTACCAACAGAGCCAGGAAAGGGTGACCCAACCAACAATACCAGTAATCCCAAGAGAGAGCCATTCAAAGAGCCAAACTTAGATATTTTAAGGTTAAAAGTGAATTTCAAATTAATTAATTAATTAGCTTAATATCATTCCTGAAAAAAGTGAACACACATTAAACACTTCCATGTAACAATTTAGAAAGCTTTGCAAGGACAACAAACAACAACAGCACTAAGCGCCACTCACTTTTCTGCCATTCGAAGGAGTGATAAATGGAAAAAGCTCACACATATCGCCAGCGCGAAATCTTTAAAAAATTGCAACAAGTTGCCGTTGGTTGATGTTGCAAGCAGAAATGTGCTACTAACACTGCTAATGCCTATTGCCTGCAACTCATGCACTTACTCACTCGCACTTAATTTGTGCTTAGCACACGGAAGCTGTTATTTTTATCGCCACTGCCACCAAGACGACGCTGGAGCCAGCCACTGCTGGCCCTGATGCTGTTGCCGCTACTGCCGCTGCACACAATTAAAAGCCTCGGGAGAGAAAGATGCCACACCGATAACAAAGACTAAGTGCTGGCAGTGGCTGGAGCTGAAGTAAAAAATGACGACGCGTCGACGACCTGGCTGCGGCCAGTGAAGCGTCTAAGAGGCATCACAACAACAACAGCAACGAGAGCAAGAAGGAAGTCTAGGAAAAATAGCAATACAGCGGCTTGGTGTTGCTTCCCAAGTGTGAATTAGAAGGGTGCAGACGCCAGCATTTTCCACGTACAGCAGAGATGTTGCAAGTTGGCGATGCATTTTGCCTTGCCTTCGTTGAGGCTAAAATGTACCGTTGCAAGTTTGCTACCATTTGTTGCTTTAAATCACCGATTTACATGTGAGCAAAGGGAGGCAAGTAGTAAGTGTATGTGGCACATACGAGTACATATCAGCTTGTTGACGCACATGTCGCATCCTTCCGCACCACCAACCGCCTAACTGGCTCAGTAAGTAACTTGGCTGACTCTTCTAGACGCACTCACTTGGCTGGGAGCCTGCCTTAACGACCAACTAACTGACTGCCTGCCTGCTGGGCTGCTGGGCTGCCACTCAACGTGTCTGCATCGTGCAACATTGTGCGTACATCCCGTCTACAGTTGCCACACCGCCCGCACCGCCATTGCACGTTGCTGATTGCCACACACGTGTCTCACCTTTTCAACTTGCTTATATTTTTCTTGCAACTCTTATGCGTCCTCCATCCACAGTGCCACAATTTGTTGCACGTACCTACCAAGCCTTGGGTGGCTGCGTATCTGCATTTTATATGATTACGAAATGAGTTATGTGAAGTACTGTTCAAGGATGCGAATAAATGTTGATAGCTGCGTTGCCTGCAATATCCAGCCAGCCAGTGGCAAGAAGCGAGTGGCAGCAGGAAGGGCGCAGACACTAAAGCAACGTAAGGCAATGCAAATATTTAAAGGATTTTATGCGTGGCTGACTTTTAATGAACTCAAAGTGTAAGGACAGAAAGAGTGTGTATGCATTTGTGGCATGTGTGTATTTGTACGTATGTGGCACGCGTAATGTCACCGACAGCGTTGACAATCAACGCAACAACAATGACGGAAATGTCTGGCTGTGTATGCAACAAATGCAGACAAAACATGAGCTTACGCATATGTGCGAACAATGTGGCATGCAACAAATCAACAAGCATTACCATTGTGGCAATGTGCAATGTGAAATGCGGTAAATGGCGGCGCTTTGATTTCGCATGCAGCACAAATGCATTTACGTGGCAGCATTCGTCTCCAGTTAACTGGCAAACGTGCCACACACACACACACACAAACACATTTACACATCGCAAATATATGCGTCGGCTGCGTCCAAAGGAAGTGCGTAGGCACACTCAGCTGTGCCCTTTTTGCTAATGAAAAGACTGGCTTTTTTCTGCTTCTTTTTTTTTTTTTTGAAGAGAGTCTAATGCGACATTGGCACCAACAATGCAGGTAACAACAATCAAACACAAGTGTATAACGAGCACTTAAGTTTAAGTACAACAACCAACAACAGCAGTAGCAACAACATTAAAAGCAAAACGGTGACAAAGCACAATCCCAAGGATAGAGACAAAGGAGGAAGTCGCGCACAAACAAATTATGCCAATTAAAAAATCTTCCTTTATTGCCAACACAAATGACGCATGGTGAGATGGTGAGTGCGGAAGAGAGAGGTTTTGGGTGAAAAATAGCAACCAGTTGGCAATTAATTGGTAAATAAACAGAAATTAGGAAGCAAAAACAACGCTTTCAATAACTGAATTAATTTTTATTTATTTTAATTATTTTTGTGAACTTAATACGCGATTGGCGGGCGCTGTAGCCGAGTAGTAAGCATTGCGTACTGCCATTCAGAAGGCGCGAGTTCATATCCCTGTGTTGTCTAACATTCAGAATGTAAAAGAAAATTAATTTAAATAAAAAATTAAGTTATTTTTTCTAATTGCAGTCGTCCCTCGGCAAGGAATGTCAACCCCTCCAAGGTTATTTCTGACATGAAATAAAACGTTCGTCATAAAAAACCATCAGCCATTCGTTGGCTGCTTAGCATAAACTGTAGGTCCCTCCATTTTTTTGGAAAAATATCAAGACTTAGAACCACGAGGAGGAGCTCGGCCGAAAAATTGCTTCAGCGCCAATTATACTCGTTTGTCCGCTACACAAGATATGCACATGGTCTTATCTTTAGTTCTCACTTTTTATACAATGAACTTTAAAGCATTTTTGACCCACACCCTCATACGAGTCAAAAACTGAAGAGACAGGCAGATAACTGGCAGGCAGGCAGACATGGCTATACTCAGCTTGTCGGTCTTATTCTACCGGTATAAATTTGAGTGTATTCCTCTCACTCTCGCTCACACCCTATATGGTATTTATGGTACACACTTCGGTTGGAGCGATTTGCGAAAAAATAATAAACTTTTTCAAAGTATCCTTTTAAATTCTATTTTTGGTCCGAAAAAAACATTCTTCAGCCAGAAAAACATATTTCAGAAACATAATTCATGAAATATTCCAAATAACGGTAAGTCCTTGCTTGCTACGTATTTTCCGTATATTGTCCCGTGTGACATCCTAAAACAATGCTGGTAAGCATTAGGAATATTTTATATTTTGTGCAGCACCCCTATGAAGATGTCCTCCAAAAAATTCTGCTCTCGATTTGTTCTACTGATTTATCAGAATTTAGAAAAAATATGGTATTTTTTTTTTAAACGAGAGATTAATAATATAGATTAATGAAAAAATATTTCGATTTCGCACCAGATTGTTTAACAAATAAAGTATTAAAATTGCAAAATTTTATTCCTTCGTTCACTACCTGAAGAATGTTGCTGAGTTATTTTTAATATACAGAGATAAGTCGCTTTCTTTCTCAAAATCCATCAGGGACATGTGAACATGAATACCTCGAAATAAGCCGCTCTCAGTTTATCAGAGATCCACGATTTTGCTTGGCGATACCAATTGACGGAGATCCCGTGATTTGACACCATTGGACTTTTTTGTCTGGGGCTACGCGAAGGAACGTGTTTAGGCCGATAAAGTTTTATTTCTTAAGTGATCGAAAATTATCTGAAACGGTTCGAAGTCTGCAAAAATTCAGGAAGAGGCCATTTGGATAATTTAGTGTTTCTCATATAATGTCAAAGGTTCAAACTTTATAGTAAAAAAGGAATTTCAAAAAAAAAAATTTTTTAAATGTATTTTATTTACGTTTATTTTCGAGACCAAAAAATGAATAGTCTTGTATAACAGAATTTTAGAAAATACATAAAATAAATAAATAAATAAATAATTGAAAATGCAACACTAATGCCATTTACCGGTCTGTTGAAGGACTGTAAAAGAAGTTTCTTTCATATAAATTTGTGAATATAAATCTAAAATAAAAAACTAACTTTTATACCATATTTTTCAGTTTTAGTGCGCACGATTGTCCCGTACGACATGATGATGAAAATACTCTTTGGTGTTGTTTACAAAGTTTTACTCAAGGTAAACAAGAAAGGAAAAGAAATAATTTTCTTTATTAAAATTCAAGAATCATTTACGATCGCATGTCGAAAAGTGCATGTGTCAAAGTCAAAGCCGTCAATTAGGTCTGTATATTTTTCGGGCATAACGCGCGTTGCAACGTTGTACTGGCGTAAAACATAATATGAAAGTGATCCAGCTGCGAAGCACAAAAAAACCACTGTTTTTTTAATGAGTTCATTATTTTCATAATAAAAAAACGAAAACAAAAAAACAAAAACTAGCAACCAAGTAATCATTATAAAATTTCCGAAAACATGTTGCTACATGTTGCAAAAATGCAGTGTGATTTGTCATTCGCACTTTTTTGGTTCTCAGCATAAACTTTTTTTTCCACCGCTGATGAATTATTTTCGCAATTTGAGTTGCAGTATTATTATATATGTATACCTATATGTACGAGTATGTATGTATGTTTGTGTGCATGATTTTTTCTGGTGCCACTTTCCGCCATATTTTTCTGCAACTGTCATGCTTGTGTGTGTGTTGGCAGTTGAAATGTGGCAAGACAGAAAAACAGCATCATGTTGCACGCGTACATACCAAAGCGTTTGCAATGATATCCTTGCGCAATGGGAAGAGGAACAACTTATGCTACAAGCATGCTACAAACGCGCACACATATTTCGGTTATTCCAAAAAGGTTTTGTTACCACTCATCTGCTACCGGCATGCTCATTGTGCGCTCGTATGCGTATCACGTCGCAAATGTCATTATTAATAATGAATTTTTGGCTGCGGCAACGCACAAAAATTTTTAACAACAACAAAAGAATAAGAATGTGAAACCATTGATATTGTGTGATCATTTCACAAACAAACATACATACATACATATATAAACTTTTTTTCGCTCACATTTTCGATTACTTTTTGCTAATATTTATATTCACGTTGAACTCGTTGTTGTTGCTGTTGTTTTTGTTTTTTTTCAATGGATTTTTGTGAACACCTTTCATCCTGCGTAATTTTGGTTTGATTGATTTATTGAAATTGCAGGCAAACAGGCGGCGAACGTGTAGCCAACAACTGCAATTAATAATGCAATGTGCTTGGTAAAAACCTACAACAATAATAACAACAGCAGTGGAGTAATAGCGAGGTACAAACAGCTGCCTTTTTAACGTTCCAACGCCTCATCGCTGGCGACGCTTTTGCGCTGAGCATGAGTAGTAATATTGTTGCGTGTGAAAAGCTCTTTGCTTGCAGCGCCTTTGTTAGCTTTTCTGCATCCCATTCACCTCCAGTGGAAGTGGACACTTCCGAGTGTGTGTGCGTAGTTGCCAACCGCTAAATCCTCAATGCGCCGAATGTAAAAGAAAAACCACAACAAGTGCTTTTCAATTAAGCTTTAATTAATTTTAATGATATTATTTTTCATACACACATCGCCCTCTTCCGTTGCTCTTTTTTTGTTTGATTGGATGGTTGGAAATACACACACATGCATAACTATGTATTTATATCTATTACAATGTCACCCTTGTCACCCTTTCCCAGTTGGTCGTTTGGTGGTAAATATCTCAGGTGTTGTAATTTTATTTTGAGGAAGATCCGAAGAACTCAATTATTTGACAAATTTAAACTTTGTTTATTAATTTATATAATATTTTATATATGTATACATACATATGATATATTAATTAAATTTAAAGCAATTCAAAATCGAACTCAAATCATCACCAAATCATCAAGATTAATTCAACATCTGTAATTCCGGTATTTATAAAGGTATTTTTGCTTTGTTGCACGGGACAAAGTATCTATGTGATCTGAAAATAGACAGCAACCTAAAACAGGTTTCAAATGGTGCGGCGATATACTGGATATTCTTTGGAACACTTATTTTCCGGGGTGGTCCGATATCAAATGGATCTTCTTCTAACATTAGCGAAATAGTAGACCGCAGATATGCTAAGGTGCATTACCCAACCTTAAAAACTTTCGGGATTACTTAATTACAGGCAGCGGAGGACATTATATCCCAACTGCTATGTGAAATCTTAATTTGTACGGAAAGCTTCTGCTATTAGACTGGACGCGGTTCAGCCTTGAAGGCAACACGCTACAGGGTACTCCCGGATATTAAATTCCGCGCAGTTTCCCACGAAGTTAGACCACGCCGACTCGACTTACTATTTTACAATCTTTTATCCACAAGAATCCTGCACGTTAATGACTGGGAGAGTACAACAGCTTCGGATCAGAGTGGCATAGCCATCTTCATGTTTGGCTCTAAGCTCTTCGAAAAGGTAGGCTGTGGAATTCCCTCCCCAACACTCCCAATCAATTTTAATATCAGAATACCCGACCACTACAGCGTTTTCCAAGCAGAATTTATTGCAATCACCGAAGCCCCATAGAGGTCGCTAGGATCTCTGGTTACAAATCAATCAATTAGTATATACTCGCTTAGCCAAGCTGCCATCAGAACTCTTCACTTTAATTACACCATATCAAAAGTGGCGTTGAAATTCAGAAGCAATTTAACCTTCAAGCGGACGCGCGGTGTTGAATCGACCGCGCTAAATATGTTTTCGTTCATAATTATAATATTGTGGTATGTTATTTGATTTTATAATGGCTTTTTTTTGAATTTACCTAAGTTACTTCTTTTCGACAATTTGAGTCTAAACACAATGATAATATATTTAAATACAAAAAAATAAACGTTTATTAGTTAATTAGTATTTTATTTCTCTAATGTATCCCATAGGTCTTTTCGCTAAACGCGACTGCTACCGTTATAAATGCCCACGCGCCCGCTTGAAGGTTAAACAAGCTCACAGCTAGCTACAACACAACCGTGGTCCTGGCGCTCGGACCTATGTATATGTATGTTGCATGGCGGATGTCGAAAGTGGTTGTTATTCAGCAAGAATCTGCAGTGTCTGTCTTCTATGCATGCATCTTGAGATGTTTATTTGTATATTTATATAATATTAAAAACGACAAATTAACATTTTTGTTTGCGTTATTAAATTTAAAATTGTATTGAAAAATGTTTGTACTTACTTCCCATGCACATAACATGCATGTACCATAAAGCAGAATATCCTTTTTACCTGTCACAGTAAACCGCATGCTTATCACTCTCATTGAATACGAAGCATTAAATGCGATTTACATTGAAGCTTTTGTGCTCATCACTCATTAAGATTTTTCTCTGTTAAATGCAATATTTTGTTTTGCTTCCCACAGGAAGTTGAAAAGGAAATTTTCGCTGAATAAAAGTTTGTATGAATGTACCTAAAAACCAGTCAGGTTGTGAGTACAACACACTGAGGCACATAAAGAGTTATACAAATGAGTGAGAAAAGTATCATAATATTATATGGCTTCAGGTTTCAGCCGCTTCAAGCGCAGCTCACTTCAGGGATGAGTAAGTCAATGTACGATTGAATGAATAAATAAACGTATGAAAGGATGAATGAATAAAAAGTGGAATAAGTAAATGCCTACAAGTGCAACTATGAAAAGTAGTAAGCGAAAGCCTCTTTTAAACTTGCAACACCTTCGTCACCTGCTTTTGCTAGCTCTCATCTGTATGGCGAGGCCGGGTTAGTAGTGATGGTGATGTTTATTTAAAAGATAGTCTTTTGAATGTCTATTTTAATGAATTGGAAAGTAAATACTCGTATATAATTAAATGCAATCAACTTTAATCCTTACATACACTCGTTTTGTGGTAAAATCCTTTATGGTACGGATTTGACTCATACGTACATATATAAATAAGACATTTGGACGGCAGCTCGTTTGGGTAACTGGGTATGATCAAATTACGAGAAATTACGAGTCCTGACCAATTGCTTCCATGAAAACTATTGAGGAAGGTGTTGGAAACCTTCTTTACTCACATGTCAAATCTTAATTACTGTCAACCCTGAATTGAATCTTAACAGGCACAGAAAAACAGCTTACTTCTGAGAGAATGAGTGATGTATTTATTTCTTCTCTGACTAGAAGGATTGAACTATTGGTGTTGATGCCTTTAGTTTTACTCAAATATTTGTGTACCGATAACCAAAGTTGTCAGGCAGACAAAAAAGCAGAGTTCATTTACATATGTAAGTAGATAGGTAGAAGGCAATAAAATTGTGTGTGCCTCAATAAAAATAATATAATGCCTTAATAAAAAAAGGTCAATTCAAGATTATAAAAATCATAGAGGGTGTCACCAAGTTAACGCTGGATTTGAACTCATATGGAAAACACTGTTTTTAGTCTTTCAATTGTAAGGTACATAGAATGCGGTCACTTACGGCATACAACGTCGAGCAAATGGCTTTCTAAACTCTACGCACTCGTTTGTCGAAATTTTCCATGACTATTCTGCATAAATTTAGCTGAATTTCATTGATGCAACGTTGAATCTCCTCCTTCTAAGCACGCTTGGTTGTTGGCTTGTTGCAATAGACCTGGGATTTTAAATAACCTCATAAAAAGAAATCCAATGGTGTTAAATCACACGATAAGAAGGCCAATTCTGATCACTAAAACGATAGAGTATGTTGAAATGTCCCATGCAGTTCAATTTTCAATTTCGGCAAACAGAATTGAGTTATCGTGATGCGTCATCAAGCACCAGTAAGAGACACTGCTTGACCAGCTTCATTTTGAAAAAAAGTATGGTCTAATTATGACTTCGGCCTAGAATCCACACCAAACAGTGACACGTTGTGAATTCATTTGTTTTTCGACAATCACCTTTGATTTTTCAGAGCCAAAAAGGCGCCAATTTTGGCGATAAATAATGAGCAACAAACTCTCTTCGCTGTACAGAGTCATTAGGCTTCAGTTGTTATGTAGTATGAACTTTGTAAGTATGGATACACAGATCTTCTTCCTTGATTATCACCGACACACTCACGCACCGCTTAGATATTTTCAGTTGAACGACTTGTTTTTGAACCCCCAATGTGTTTATCGTCTCCAACAGATCCTGCTTCCCGGAATCTTTCAATTAATCTCTTCATGGTTGACGAAGTTACAAACTATTCCGGCCATATTTTGTATCAAATTTACGAGCTGCTGCCGCTGAGCTTTCATTATTTTTCAAATATGACAATAATGAAGACACGTTGTTTTATCAAATCAAACATGTTTTCATTTAGTTAATCAAACATTTATGAAGTGAAAGTGTAGCCGGATACCTGAATGTGAGTGTGAAGAAGACGACTTTGACATCATGTAGTTTCAACAAGATGGTACCACATGCCACTCAATACGAGCAAATATGACGTTATTACGAACGAAATTTCCCGGCCACGTTATCTCTCTCGTCTTGGTGATGTCAATTAGCCACCGACATCATACGATTTGACAACGTTGGAGTATATTTTATAGGACTATGCGAAAGACCGTGCGGGAAAACCTTAAACTCTTGAGTATTTGGTACACCAACATTTGTCTACTTATGGCTAAGATGCCACCCAATATGTGCCAAAATTTAGCACAAATGACAAGATTCAAGCTTTATAATAAAAGTGAAATTTCAAGAAAGTTATCTGAAATACATTTTACTTACGTTCATTTTTGAAACCGCAAAATGGATAACCTTGTAAAAATAATCCTACTGGTTTCTCTTCCTTTTAGTTGTAGTCAAATGCTATTGAAAAGAACGCCATTGTCAACGGGAATGCGCCCCGTGCTTCAATGCTGGGAGTGGTAGTGAGAGGTGGCATTCTGTGAATTCATTGAATTGGTTTTGAATAAGGTTTTGGTGTCATCCAAGGGTAAGCATATCGAGCCTATATTACAAAAAGGGGTTATTTTCTTATTTGTTGCTTCCATTTTAATTCACTATTCACATTGTCTTCAACAATATTATGCTCTAAATTTAGACTACGAACGAAAAATCATATTGTTAATTAAAAGTATTACACATTTTTTCACGTCTAATTTATAAAAGAAACAAAAAAAAATTAAAACAAAATAAGTTCATTGAAATTAGTTTCCATTGAAGTTCTATAAAAACAAAAATTCCAAATAACTTGAATCGATGGCAGACAGACAAAATCGGCTGTCGATTAAATGATATGTAAATAATTTATTTAAATAAAAAGTTGCTTTTTCTGCAAATAAATACATACGTGTATACATACATATATAAAATATGTATGTATGTATAAATGCTCATTTACAAACGTATAAAATGAAATTAATTTTTTACATACTCGCACACACACACACACACACACGACGGCGGCCGCTTCAATCGACGTGTGCATTCAACCAAAGCACCAACACATTTACCATATTAAATTATAGTAAAAACCGCAATTTTCCAATTTACATTTGATTAAGCCGTGCGTTGTTTGCCTATATTGATGGCATTTAAGTGAAAACAACAAACGCTGCCAGACACACGCTCGAGCGACAAGCTTGACGCTGCCGCGAACAGAGCCGGCGGTAAGCAACAAGCGAGGCAAGTGGGTAAGAGTAGATGTATGTGCGTGTGTGCAACGCAGGCATTGCAGAACTGCGTGATTTTAATTTTCGCCAACACTTGACCAACCGACAACAACTAAATAATGTCACAATTAACGCAGATTGCACTTTAACGGTCAGCAAAATTGCCAATATTGGAGCCGAGAGTGGTGGTGGTGCGGTGGGCTTGGTGATTGTGGGTAGGAAATACCTAAATCAATATTTAAAATTTTAATTTGACGCTTAATTTTTGTATGAACTGTCGCTGAGGTAAATATTTTTATTTCATAATTTTTGTTGTAATTTTGGCAGTCAGACCGAGCGAGCAATCATGGACAGTTCACAAAAGGTTTGTTGTTGCAAGTGGCATGTATAAACAGCGGTGTGCTATAATTAAAAATACTGTTTACAAGCCTGATCAAATGGCATAATGAATGGAGAATGTGATTGGTAAAGGCAGAGCAAATCATAATTTAATCTGTAGAAATTTAAAAAAATTAATTGAAATATTTTATATTTTGGAAACGTCTTGTCAAGAGAACTTTGAAGGGGGCTTATTTTGCACTGGATAGGTGCATCAACTGCAAACTAATGGTGGATCCGATCAGTTGGGACAAAAACTGGACATTATCTGGTCTTCGACGCTAAGTTGTGTTCAGGAAGAACAAATCAGTAGGCTCATAGGTGGAAGCAGCCATAGAAAATTGAGAAAATATTTAAACCTGGAATCTAGTTATAAAAGGGAATCTTTAAGTCTCAAACGAAACTCAATTTTTTGAGAGAGCTCCCGCTGCGTACTGTAGTAATTAAATTTAGAATAAACTAAATTTTTTTCTGCCTTTGAGTCGAGCAATTATGATGGTAACTATGTACCGGAGCTAGGCTACTGCGGTCGCCAAAAGATCCGACATGGGCCCTTGAAATGTCATCGAAACATCCAAAGAAGATTCAAGATCATTACATCAAGGAGGTATTGTTTTGACCTCTCCTATCTTACCTACAGCAGTAGTAAAACCACAATGTCGCTTGATGTGGTCGTTACTCGTCGTCGACTACACTCATATATAGGAAAATATTGGAGCAATCACTGAGGTACGCTGCATGGTATAGAGCTAAGAACTACTCCAACGGCTGCACCAATCGGCAGAGCAAGGAAAAACATTAAAGCAAAATCTGTTGTGGCACCAATGGAGTTAGGTGAATTTTCTACTAGAATCTTCTGCCATAGCTATATAAGCAATGGTATTACGGACAAAATAGGCAACGGTTTACATGTGAAAAACGATCTAAAACCACACTAATAGGACGAAAAACATCTCCACCGACGGATCCAACATAGCTGATTGAGTGGGCGCCGGAAGCTACTGTGCTGAACTAAACCTTAGGCTATCGAATATCGCATATCTACTGAGTACTAGACCATAAGAGCACTTTGAGCAACAAATCAGTTGACGACGTTGAAAAAAGTTGCAAACGTCTGGCTATCCAACCGGTACATGAAATACGTAAAGACTAATATAATGAAATTTCCGCGATTTTTGGAAGATTGATCAGATCAGATTGAGATCGAACGCCAACACCCTCTTTTGGGTATGGCTAGCAGAGATACATGTAAAAAGTGAAGAGAAGCAGGCATGAGTTAGACATTTGAACACTTCCTACACACTTAATCCGGCCTTGCCTACGGCTCGCCTTAAACATCTAAGAGCTTCGCTGACTAGGATATGTTTCGAGTAACAAGAAATATTAAAACTTTGCAAAGAGTGCAATCGTCCTAGGTATCGACTACTTCACCTTGAATTAAAATGGACCTCTATCTTATGCAATTCGTAAGGTATAGCAGCCAGCAGTATATCTTAACCTAAGCTACCTTTAATGTGAATAATTAGTCTCTCTTTCTTTCTCGCTCTACATATAAAAATTTCCAAAGATCCTTCAGAAGCTTAAGCTTTTGTAATGCTTGCGATGTTAGAAAATGTATTTTCCTATGTCATAGAAATTCATAAAAATTACTCCAACAAGCTTTAGTAGTCTCTATGAGTCTCTCTTCCTTTTGGTACAAAATGTCAACAGAAATTAATAAGTCAGTCAGTTAGTCACTGACCCATACAAATAACCCAAATAAAGCTAAAATTCCAATATCCTATGTACACTTGCATGTTAATATGTATGTGCCTTTGCCTGGCAACCCACTTAAGGGAAGAAGAAGAGAGAGAATACCGTGATGTGCCAACGTGCCAACGCTTTGACAGTTGAAGTGAAATTTTGCTGGTTTCTTTGAAAGAGCTGCTTAATATAACGGTATATTATATGACAGGCGAAAATTACGCAGCTGTCAACAACACCAATACAAACACACACACACATATTATATACATAAATAAATATTTTTAAAGAAATATCTATTTACTTGTATTTATCTAAGTTTTTGTATATTGACCGAGTCTTCTTTGTATGTTTGCTGATGGCGTTGGCAGGGAAAATGTGTTTATTAGTAAAGCCCAGCGAAAGAGAAGAAGAAGAAGAAGAAGACTGGGCGAAGAAAGCTTTTCGTCTAAGAAAAATAAGACAGCTACCCCAAGCTTACAAATAACTCGAATGGACATTAAATACACCACTCTGGACGGTTTGTAGTAGGGAGAGCAAGTCAATAGCTAGTCGCTTCCTCAATATTTGTTTGTCTAAGGGTGCTTCAAAAGCTCTAACGCCTAAAAAGCTGCTACAAAGAAACAGTAGCAACAGGCGACAACTACTTTGAAGCTCCTGATGGTGCTGATAGCAAGAAGCAGACGTTCCATGTAATCGATATCAACGTCCGCACCCAAAAATCAAGCAAACACTCAACGGACGAACTTGATTTATTGCGCTCAACGAAGGTGGTCAATCGCTGGGCGAGATGTGAGTGTGGGTGTGGCGAAGTCCTTTGGTATCCAAAAGGAAAACCGCAAATTATGTATCGCTTTGTGTGTTGTTTGTTGATTTTGTCGCTTATGTAATCACTCCAAATTGTTATTTTGTTATTTCAAAGGGAAAATTTGTATACACTTTTGTTGCGGAAATTGTAACGGATGCAATTTTTGCGATTGTCAACTAAAACGAAAATGTCAACAAATCACAATTTTGCTATTTTTGCTATTGAATAAATAATTGGCGATCAAACAAATGCAAATGAATGGGTAAATATTAGTTTAGTACTGTTTTTTTTCCATTAATATAATTATATATACTTCTTTACATACCATATATGATTGCATACGTACATATATAAATACACAAAATTAGCAAAAAAAAAGAATAACGGTATACTGCATAATTTATTAGACAAAAATACATTAAAATTGGAATTTAAATATTATTTGATTTGCTAGCGAATTAATGTGGTCTAATTGCAATTGAGAAAATAAATAATACCTGAATGAAATTAATTTACGCAATGTGAATATTTCCCAGCTAATAATATTTAGGCGTTTAAAGTTTATGCAAAAACTATTTTCTGCCATTTCAAAGAATATTTTCACCAGAAATTTCACTTCGATGAGAACGACGAACTCAAAGAGAGTGCCTTGCGCTTACCATCCCGTTCTCATCTACATACGAGTATGTCGTTTGAAGCTGAGGCCATTTTCTCAATCTACCGAGTAAAAAATATCCTCTTCTCTTTTAGTGCGTTAATCATATTATATATTTTTATCTCAAGCTTCGATAATCAGTCCGGGGATATTACAGTAAATGACCTTCTACCAAATATAGTTGGTAGCTGCAACAATTAAGTATCTTTGTAATGCTTTTTTCAGTCTAGATAGGGGAACGAATTGGTTTAAAATGATATATCTTTTGTCATCAAACAAGCAGTCTGTGTACAGGGTTTTCAGCTCCAACGTTACTGTTGATAGCCTAAACTTTGAAGTGCCAGATAACTCCATCTATTTATAGGTCAATAATATTGTCAGCCTTAAAATCTAATGCAGAACATAGCAATACATAGCCCAACCTCTCTTCACAAGTCATTGTTACATACGTGTATATAGTGCAGAGAAGGGAATGAAATCCGATGGGTCGTGCCAACATCTCATAAATCTTGCGTAGTAGTATGCGATATATTATATATACTACGACATCTCCGAACGGCTTGATGGACTCGCTATAGCGGCCGTTCGTATGAGATGAACCACGATACATAGTTCAGCGAATTGAAGCACGGCGCCAACGCTGGATGTGTCGTGTTTTTCTGATAGATTAAAATGATACAGTTTTGAGAGCTTGTGAAATAGAACCCGCTGGAGCAGAGAAAGAAGGAAGGCCTCTGTAGGAAAGATAAGGATATGAAGGATCAGTCTTACCCTATGGACCTCCCGGATCAGTGGGTACAATAAAGTCATAATTTTAGGTGACCTGACACAACGTTCGATATTTTTCGAATTCGTTGTTTTCAATGAAGGAGCTTTTAGTACGATCTTTACGGCCAAAAAAATTAGTGTTAGATTTTGACAACTGGGAGCCTTAGATGTGATAACTTGTTCCACTCTTATGGCATTGTAGGCTTGTGGTGGACAGTAAGACATATTGTTCCAAGCTCACTCTAGTAAATAGGACCACCCACTGTTTATCTTGACTAAAAATTTTAATGACGTGAAGCTCGCTGAAGGTAACCTGAAGCCAGTTAGCTCGCACGTAAAATCCATAAAACTCACTAAAATTGGTGATGGAACATGGTTATATGGGTTTGATGTGCAAAACAATCTAAAGGAATCGCTGCGGAGTCGGTCTTCCAACTGAGTCGAAACCAAAAAATATGTTGACTTTTCTTCGATAATCATGGTTGTTGGGCTCCCGAAATTCAGAAGATCGGACAGTATTTAGAGAACATCTTATTATCTTTGAATTATGCGGCATTATGGACTTATGGTCCAAAACAGATGTATCAGCAGGCGACCTAATAGTTTTAAGAGCACTCTGAACATCCAGTAGAACTAAAATGCTGCGCTCTTTGACTGAAGGGAATCATGATAATTCCACTACCATCACTTCAAGTCCTGTTTTCCTGAGGCAAAAGCAAAAGCGAATATTCATAATATAAATTCTTCAATTGTAATATGTAGTATTGTTCCGTCCCATATGCCGGATGTATCTAATACTAATGTAAGTACAATATATTTATTGTATGAAGCTTCCGCCAGTGATCCAGCTATAGCCAATACTCCAATTTACAAATTCATCTCCTTGTAAGATAATATTGATGGCGGCCAATAGATGCCAACTCGGACTCGAACGAATTAGTTGAATATGCCGGAATGACTATTTATGTATGTAATACACAGAAGCATTAGTACGAATGTGCATAGAATGTGCGAGTCCAATAATCGTTGGAGCAATGCATGCTTAATGTGAAGCGTAATAAAACGCAAAACGCAAAATATATAAATATGTCTGAATGTATTTGGAAATAATATTATACTTATAAATACATAAATATGGTATATACATATATAAACTTACCTACGGCATATTCAAACATATTTTCGAGTTGAAACAAACTTGGAATCACAGAGAACGATGAACTGGGAACGGAGGACTGAGGACTGAGGACTGAGGACTGCAGCAACAGGAAGAGGAACTTTACATAGTAGAAACACAACTGTGCTAACAACAGTCAACAACATTCTAACATACAAACCATACTGATATGAGTATCACAGATATAACAATAACAACAGCAACAACAAAAAATAAAATGTAGTATACTCGTATTTATAATAAGAACAAGTATAACAGCATGGCATGTACCAACGAACCGGTAGTACAATTATTTATAGTCTGCTGCCCTTGAAGGAGACATAAATTGACAAATAATTGGGGGTCCACTCGATGAATGATTTATATGAGTCGGTAATGGCTATGGCGATGACTCTAACTATGACTATGTTCATGGTCATGGCCATGACCAAGCCGAAGGCAGCTGGCATTATATGTATGTACCATATGTACAATACTATGCAGCAAGTTGTTACGCTGCTACTGTGTCTGTCGCAATGCCTGCTGATGGAGATGATGATAGTGTCGAAGTTGGAGCTGGAGTTAGGGATGATAATACACTGCCAAGAGTATGTAGCTCAGCTGCGGAGGCTGTTGTTATTCTACGAATATATTACATATATTGCAAACATATAAATATATACAGGCATCTGAGCGTATGCTTGTTTGTACCTTACAGTTAAATGGAGTAGTTAGAAGCTAACTTAGAACTAGTATGCAAAGCAAGTTTGTCTTCACACCCAAAATTTTCTTAAAATCCACTGATATTTATAATAGCAAACTTCAAATCGGTTCGTCAGTCTTTCATCCAATCATTGAGCTATTCTTTGATTTGTTGAAAAGACTCGAACCGCAGACCAAGAAATCGTTTTGCATCCATCGAAAAAGCCTGTAGTCGGAAAGAGCAAGGTCAGTGGAATACGGCAGAAGGCATAAGACCTCCCCTTTAAGCGTTTCCAAGTTGGTTTTGACCGTAACAGCCACATGGTACTGAGCGTTGTCAAGTACAAAACCATCTTGTCGTGCCTTCCGGTTCTTTCTTTCTTGCCGGTTTTAACCCAATGTGTGGCTCAAAGGCTTGAGTTCTTGCATCAATGATTTTGCCTGGTTTTAGCAATTTTTAGTACACCACACTGGTCTGGTTCCAACTTATGTAGAGCTTTATCTTTAATGGAACGATGGAACGGGTTCACATAGTACTTTTTTTCTTGAGGTTATCCAATCCAAAACTCCTTTATGTCTTTTCAGAAGCAGTTCTGAGGTGAAAAATGTTCTTTCGAAAGCTCTCGGCTTCCATTCGTACAGCACCCACTTGTCTTGCTTTCAATTAAAACAATTTATTTAAAGAAAGCATGCTAGTCTAATTCGAATGTTTTCAACTTGTTCAAGTGGTTCATACAGTCACCAGTTGCTTATATAATAAAAATAACACTAGTTAGGATATGAATCAAAACTCAATATATTTATAAAAAAGACATTCCTACTAGTATCATACTAGCTCAAAATGAATATACAAAATCACTAGTTCAGTTATGAAATAAGTCCATTAGAAGTATGTGTTGGTAAACTTGAAATGTATTTGAGAATTCGTGTCTTTGTATGTACGACGAGTATGTGTTGGGTTGGAGTAGAAGAATTTTGTAATTCTTGAAACAATAAGCGAATTATTGTTGCTTCAGCTGTGCGTAGAGCATGTGTCATGACTGTATTTGAAGGTATGTATGTATGTATGTACTTGAATTCCTGTTCGTTAAAGCACTAATGACAAAAAACTTTCTAGACTAATCGCTTAGAGCAGCAGCAGCAGCGGCAGCATATTCAAGAATAACAAAAGTCCTCTGGTAGTCCATTTATTAATGGACTTATTTGTTAACACAAAAATTAGGGTGATCCATTTTTGGTAAATGAACTGATTGCCCAGATGCTGTTTTCTCTCTTCTTCTTCTTTTTTGTCTCTTTGTCGAATAAATACTAAATCTACTATAATCCTTTGTTATAGATTCAGGGTTCGGGTTTACTTTTAACACACCTTGGTTTGACAAATAATCGGAATAGCGAAGCTTTCCCAGCATACACTTATACAGCTCCTTTTCCAATTCGTGGTGAGATTCTTAACGCGTTTTTAACTATTGCATTTAAAAAGGGTTTGGTTTAGGTTAGGTTAGAATAGCTGACTTTTTGAAAAGTCCCACACAAACAATATCACGTCCTTAGCGTTAACAGAAATAGTAGTCACAAAACAGTAGATTGCTACACTTCTTGCTGAATCTCCAATTTGAGGAAACCTGCTTATCCTCTCCAAGTATGATTAACCTCTATCTGTTGATCGCCGCGCTCTTACATATTACGTACTCTTCTGTCTCCTGTGGCGATCGCAGTAGCCGAGAGGTTAGTAGTATTGCGTACTAACATTCGTATGGCCTGGTTCTACCAAAATTAGCTTTCCCAACTGCGGTCGCCCCTCGGCAGGGAGTGCCCTCCGAGTGAATTTCTGAGGCAGTTTAGATTAAACTGTGGGTCCCTCGGGTCCATAATTATCGCTATTTTACAGCTCTTATACGTGCCCAAAGCTCATTAGTCTGTCGACACAAAGGTGTTCCTTATTAAGTCTTATTTCTCTGAAAGGAGTTGGCAAGCCCATGGCAACGTCCTGCCGTTGTCGATGTCCTTATGCTCTGATACCCAATAAAGATAGACTTTTAATTTCTCCGCCATTTTTGGATTACCTTTTTACATAGTGCAACCACTTTCGACTACGTGCCATAAGAAATTAAAAACTCAATCTTCGTTGACTATCTACGTAATTATGAACTCTCCTTTTGTGTGGAGCAGTTCCTCGGCAGAATTATAATCTGGCGGCAGTTAGGAATACCCTGTTTACTTTCTAAGCAGCCTTGGGGCTGGAAGAGGAGCTTTTATTTCGAAATTTTTGACATTCTTACTGAAAGGATGTTTATTTGCCCAGGATTTCAATCCACGACCTTACGGAGAGCTTACGCTGCTGGCCACTCGACTCGTGCGGCAGCCAAAGTTATTACCATCAGCAGTAAATTAGAAACTAGCCATTAATTTCCAAGTGAATGAACATGAATTGTTCTATTTTGCTGACTTAATAATCCGCCAAAACAACGAAAACAAATAAAGGGAATAAAGCACAGTAACTTTGGGGCAGACACATCAAAGGTACGAATCGACGACAGAGAACAATACAATACTCAGGTTGCAACAGAAATCAGTTCGAAAACATAGTGAACAGTTAGATAAGGCATTGACGAAAGCGAATATATTTGTACAACGAAGCAACCGTTAACCTGCCGCCAAAACTCCCTAGCGCACCTTAAGAATTACATAAGGGTATGTATCCACTTACGACGCTTTCCAACGACCTTCAGTCGCTCCAACACGCGTTCGCTCAGCGGGGCGGTGATGTAGGTATGTATATATCCATTCAAATGTCTTTGGTTTGTTAGCTGTTTATTGCCAACAGCATCCAATGTTGCACCATTTGCCTAGTCATCACCCAAGTAGCGCACAGTTCCAGCCCGCTGCACTCGCTTCGCTGCTCAATTATATTGTAATGAATTTCTTCCTTACTTCATTATTATCTCATGTAACAAAATTATTGTTGCCACAGCGCCGCCTCTAGTCGTCCGGATTTTGTTGCTCACCTTCTTCTTTTCCCTGCTAGAGATTTTTGCATTCATTCCACCACATCATCGGATCGCCTGATGGTGGTCATCACTTGACAGCTAGAGATGTGTAATTTTCTATATGCCACAATGCGTAGCTCTCTGAACTCGAATACAAGTAGCGAGCGGAACTCTACCGCACTGAGTGGGCATATAAATAGCAGGCTGTATGCTTTGTGTGTACGTGTATGTACTTGTATTTATGAGTATGTATGTGTAAAGAACCTTTACTGGTAGCTATTTGCTCGTGAATTATGTACCCTCCTGATTGGCCCATTCCGCGCTTCCAGCCGGTTTGTCGATCGCAGTATTTTCAAGCCACTATTTTTTTCTTATATTACTTACTGTATATCTGTGTGTGTGTGTGTGTGTGTGTTGAGTCCGTCGGTGCGGAAGTGTATGTTCATGACGCGCAATAACAATAATCATAATAATCAGCGTCAATGGCCCGAGGCTATCAAATGAACTGTCGATGGTCAAGATTTGAATTAATGTGCACTCTGTTATATATTTATGGCATAACAAAAATAAAACTAAAATAAAGCAAAATAATAATATAAATAATAAAAATAGTAGAGCAAAATGTTTGTAGCGAAGCTGAAGCGAAAAGAAACATTTGAACGTTTTAACTACGCTTTATTTGTGTTACTAAATTGCAATGGACCAGCGAGCAAATGAGTGCAGAACTGAAAGGAAAAATGAATAATAAATTTAACAAAAAACAAAAAAAATTAAAATAAATATTGTATTTTGGACTGCTCAAAATAAATTAACAAATATCGATTAGAAAGCAAAGCATGGTGAGGTGCAGAAAGCTCCATCCCATTATTTGATGAATACCTAACTAAGTAGATTTCATCTTAAGACTTCTCTTCAGATTCAATAACGGGACCTACAATTTACACTAAGCCGCTTCCGAACGGTTAATGGTTTTTATGGGGAACCTTTATTTTATGTTAGAAATACACTCAGAAATGTTGACATTGCCTGTCGTGGGGCGACTGCAGTTAGAAAAATTAATTTTTTTTTGGATATTGGTCGAACCAGGAGGACCCGAAGCCTAGCCTTTCGAACGGCAGTACGCAGTACTAACCAGTCGGCTATCGCGGCCGCCAGTAGAATTTAGCTCGCTCCAGCTTCATCAGCAATTCGTTGGCGACTTGAAATCAAAGTAATTTAGAACAGTTCGTCTCTTACATACCGCGAGATCTAACACACACCTCACCCCATATTGGTAGGTGGGTTTTTGTAGAAAACCCTGCGATTAGGTGGCGCGGAAGCCAAAACTTTTAAATTTTACTATTTCATTTCTCCGAAACAACTCGCTAGGAAACACTGATATTTAATACAGTGTTTTTAGAATCCATATTTCTACCCATCCGAGATCTTTGGGCATAGGACGGCCATTTTTTTGTCAACAATATTTTTTTTTTCTTTCGTTTTATCTTTGGGTGCATGGTCATTTGAAATCTTTGTGTGACACATGCGAGTACGTATAAATATACATAAGAATAAAATTATGATTACATTAATAACCTCAAAAACCGGCATTTAACCTTCGCATTGACCAATTTATAATACAACTTGGGTATGAAACAGAATCAAGGTTGCCTGTGCAACCCAGCTGCCACTGCCACTGCAATTGTATTAAAGTTGCATGCAGCAAGCAACCAAACGTTCAACAGAGGTAAGCATAAGTTGGTATCGCTCGGCGGACATCTTATCAGAGCGATTTCATCTGCATACAATGTGGTTGGCGCAACAGCAATAACCGGAACAGCTTTTGTAGAGTTTGGAGAATTGGTGCAGCCGTGCGAGCACTGTGTCGAACCGTCGGTGCGTCAGTGGTCAGTGGTCTTCGGCTCGGCTTATTCGGCGTTCTTGTGGCAAATCTTTGTAAATCCAATTTGTTGCACATAGTCAACTTTGGGTTCTGTGCACTTGTTATTATAACTGCAAATATTGTTGCTGTTGCTTGGACTGTTGTTGCGTCGCGCAATGCGTTGCTTTGTATGCTCATAAAATTACCACATCATAACAATTTCGATACAATCAGCCATTGAAACTGTCGAGAATGAGTTAGCATCGCGCAGAGGAAGAGTTGAACTGCACATCGTGGTGTTTGCCCAGCCAGTTGGGTTGGTGATAGTAGACGATAGGGAGGTGTGCTGTATTGCATAAATGCTGCAAATGCATTTTAACCGCCCAAAGTAACCGCACACCGTACTCTACTCGCCAACTCCCAAACACCATTTTAATGTTTCGGCGTTCACACTTTAGGCGCCCCGCCTTCACCCGTCGCTGCCGGTTCGCACTTATCGCCCTCATCATCCGCTGACGCCGTCGTTGCTTCGCCTGCCTTGATGGGGTATTTATGCCAGCGATGAGTGCAAATTACCGCAACTGTGGGGCGTTCTGTGCGCGTCGGCAATAAGCGTTAATGGGTGCAGCAGCTACAGCTACAAAAACAGCAACAATTGTTCTGTAATGTTGCTGTTTTGTAGCAGTTATGGCTATCGGCCTGCGTTTTAGTAGTCGCGCGGGTTGTGCGCTCACATAGATAATATTTACTTGTGTCATTATAAATAATAAATATTGCATTACGCGCATAAATGACTGGAAATGAGTGCATCGAGTGCACCCAGTGGAGTGAGTGTGAGTCAATGAGTGCTCGGCACTGGAGATGACAACGGCAGATATCATTAACATTTATACTATTTGCATTATATTGTAAATGTACTAGATTTGTAAATATATACATATTTGGAGCACAAAGGCAATAAAGATATAACTTAATTCACACAGCTATGCATTTGCTCGATATTCTACCGGACAAGTGTAATGCATAAAAATTCCAGATTTGTGTTTTTAGCAAAATATACGCCAAAAAAGAATTTAAGAGCGTAAAATTTGGTATACACACACGTATATATAAATAAACGTCGATACAACAAATCATTGATATAATATTTTAATTTAATTATTTTGTTTTATCTTTAATTTCAGATAAATTATTTTATTTCATTTTAATTTAAGTTAATTTAATTTAATTTAATTTAGTTTAATTTTATTTTTTTATTTTATTTTTTAAATAAAATTTATTTAGTTAATTTTTATTAGTTAATTTAAAATGAATTTAGTTTAATTTCATTTAGTTTTATTTTATTTTAATTATTTTCTATTATTTGAATTTACATAAATTTATTTAATATTTTTTATTTTATATCATTTTATTTTATTTTTTTTATATTGTTTTATTTTTTTTATTTTATGTTATATTTTGAAATTTAATTTAATTTTTTTTATTTTATTTTATTTTTTTTATTTTATTTTATTTTATTTTATTATATTTTATTTTATTTTACTTTATTTTATTTTATTTATTTTATTTTATTTTATTTTATTTTATTTTATTTTATTTTATTTTATTTTATTTTATTTTATTTTATCATATATTATTTTATATTACTTTAATTTATTTTATTATAGTTTATATAATTTTATACTATTTTATTTTATTTTATGTTATTTTGTTTTGGTTAAGTTTTACCTTTTTTATTTTTTTTTTACTTGCAAACATAGTCACTTTCGATATTATATTATATATTCGGATGTTTTCTTCTCAGTTGAAGTTACTTGTCTTTTTTTCTTCCTATTATCTTAATAAATATTAGTATTTCATAATGGAATTAAAGTAATTGTGAGGTAATTCTTGTCTAATAAGAAATTTAGAAAAGCTCTGGGCATTTCAATCACAAAGAGAAGGTAATAAGCTGGTGGTCGTTTGAAAATTATAAAGCAATTAAAATTTTAGGCTTATGTACATATGTATGTATGTAGCTACAATATAGTATACGAGTATATTATTTTCTTCCTATCTACTGGCATGTGTTAATATTCATTTGTGCGGTTTGCAGTAATAATTACAATGATTTACATCAATGTCCATACATTTATACATATGTGTATGTATGTGTACACCTGAAATTGAAAACAATTCATGCTTTTATTGTTTGCTGTTTGATTTTAATCATTTGTTTTATTTGTTTGCCTCTTATTTTTCATCCAGATAAGTGTGTAAATCAATTTTTGATCTGTTGATACGATTATCATTACACATATTATCATTATTTTATATTATATATATTATTATTGTTTTTGCTGTCGCTTACACAAGCACATACATAGATGCTACCTTTTGTGGTTGGCTTCGTCAATTAACAGGTAATTTAAACGTTTTATTTGGTTGCAAATCAATCTGCACTATTAAATGCATTTTTTGTTGCTGTTGTTGGTTAAGTACATACATATCTATGTACATAGCTAAGTACGTTTGAATATGGCCTACAATGTACACGTGTAATTAATAATGTAATCACATAAGGAGCTCATAATAAAGGTTCATAAATTCATTAAAAAAAAATAAAAATAAAATATTAAAATAATTACAATTAACACACAAATTATCATTAAACTTTAAAAGTTAACAAAGCCTTGAAAACAATAAACAGTATATGTTTATGGGCATGTGCGCGAAATATGAGTTTTACATTTATATATTGGAGAATAATTTTCCATTTGTTTTAATTGCACAAAACGCTTGCTCCATTCGAAAATATATAAAAAAAATTCATCTAATAATTTTCTCCTGTTAAATTTCTCATTTTGGGCGTCTGTGATGTCACAAATGTACTGCATTTTTCTTCGTTTTCTTTATTGACGTAAACACCTCTGACGCGATTACAGCAGAATTTATAACATTGAGTCATTAATTTCTTCTTTTCGCTGTTTGGCGCTAATTGGAGATACCAAGTACAGCCAGGTCCTTCTCAACCTGGTTTTTCCAATGGAGTGGAGGCCTTCCTCTTCCTCTGCTTCCCCGGCGGATATTGTAGCGAAATCTTTCAAAGATGGAGTGCTCTCATCCATTCGGATCACATGACCTAGACATCACAGCCGCTGTTTCTTGTTTCACTGAACTATGCCAATATCATCATATAGCTCGTACAGCTCATCGTTCCATCGTCTGCAGAATTCGCCGTTGCCAATGCGCAAAGGACCATAAATCGTTCGCAAAATTTTTCTCACAAAGCCTCCTAAAGCTGAATCATCAGCTGTTGACATCGCCCACGCATCCGTACCATAAAGTAAGGGTGATTCTGCGTTGCATTTCCAGACAGACATTGTTGTTGGTGTTAATACTGGTTCCAAGGTAGACGAATTTATCTACGACTTCAAAGTTATGTCTGTCAACAGTGACGTGGGAGCCGAGTCGCGTATGCGATGACTGTTTGTGTGATGATAGTTGGTAATTTGTCTTGCCCTCGTTCACTACCAGACCCAAATCCTTCACTTCCTTATCCAGTCTGGAGAAAGAAGAACTCACGGCGGGGTTGTACACTCCTATAGAAGATAGTACCTTCTCTATTCAGCTATGCAGCTCATGTTATTTTCTCCAGTATCGCTTAGTATCGAGCAGCACGGAGAGGTCTTTCCCGATCCTGACGGAACTTTTAGTGTTGCTTAACGTCAGTTTACATAGCCGTATAAACAGCTCCTATTCGTGCTATCGAGGACGGCTTTCAAATCGACGAAGAGGTGGTGGGTGTCGATTTTCTTTTCACAGAGCTTTTCCAAGATTTAGCGTATGGCGAATATCTGGTCAATGGTCGATTTACTAAGTCTAAAGCCACAGTGATAAGGTTCAATCAGATTGTTGACAGTGGTAGGCCCTCAGCCCCAGCCGCGAATTTTGACATGGTCAGGTAGTGGAACGTATTTTCCATCGTCATCGCTTGGGATTTCGGGTTCACCATCTCCGGCTGTTTAATTTTCACTGATATTCAGCAGGCTAGAGAAGTGCTCCCTCCATAAATTCAATATACTCTGGTCATCGGTTACTAAATCACATCTTTGTATCTTAAAAGTTTCTGCTCCGGTCTTGAAGCCTCCTGTAAGCCGTCGTATGTTTTCATAGAATTTTCGAGCATTACCCTTGTTGGCCAGCTTCTAGAGCTCTTTATACTCACGCATCTCGGCCTCTTTCTGTTTTTGTCTGCAGATGCGTCTTGCTGCCCTCCTCAGCTCTCGGTATCTATCCCATCCCGCACGTGTTGTAGTCGATCGCAAGGTTACGAGGTGGGCAGGGCGACTTTCCGAAATCCAATAGTTCCGTTTGCAGCTGTACTTAGTTCTCCTATTACCGAGTTGCTGATGAGTGCTTGCAAATTTTCGACATCGAACTTTCCATGTGTTTGTTGACGGATATATGATCAATCTGGTTTTATGTTTTTCGATCAGCGGACCGCCAAGTAGCTTGATGTATTTTCCTCTACTGGAACCTAGTACTACAAACCATATTTAGGGTCCTGGCGAAGTCGATCAGCCTCAACCCATTAGGGGATGTTTCGCCTTGATGCGGATTTTAACAGGACGTTCCTCCACCGGGGTGAATGCCAGTACTCGACGACGGAATCTCTTCATATGGCCGCAGTAGTAAATGTCACAAGGAACTACTTCTTGGACGGCGATGGTGTCAGCCTTTATTCTCACGAGGACATCAATAAGCTGTGCAATAGCACCTTCCCAATTAAGGGGCCGGAAATTCCAGACGCATGCTCTCAAATCGTGATCCCTAAAACATTTGAGTGGAGCGTAATCAGAAGGGGGATGTCTCATCCGAAGCATCACCGAAGATGGCTTTGAAGATTAACCGGCCTTCAACCAGGGCTTTGGAGTTCGCAGAATAACATCATAGAAAACAAAAATACCACAGGGCTAGGAAGCCTTTTTTGTAAAATTCTCTATAACTTTATTCCTACAGCGCACAATGTGCTGCTTCTTCGCAGATTCCTTTAATATGCACCTTCATTATGTTTAGAGATAAACCAAATCAAATACTCATTTGACACGAAAAACCAATCAAATCACAACGAACACAACGACATAGTGGAACGTGTAATCTATCAAATGTTGCACAAACACACATACACATACATACACGTACGTATATGCACCTTCATACAAATCAAGTTAAGTTCCTGATCTCTGTTGCAATACAAAAGAGTGCCACGAATAACCGCAACGAAATGCGAGTGCGAGTAATAACAATAGTAATGGCAATAACAATAACAACTATAACATTAGCATTAACAGTAATATTATAAATAGAGCAGAAAAAATAACAATAAAAAGCACATACGCCAATATAATTTATTATTGTGATTTTATTTGTGTTGGCAATTTTTAGAAGGAAAAATGAAAAATGAAAAAGCAGAAATCAGAAATCAAAAGAGTATTTGCACAGAAATACCAGATAAATATACATACATACACGTATATACAGGCAGGCACAGAAGCAACCGCCAACGTTACTGCTGCAGTTTGCAGCTGACATCTGCCTGCAACTGCTCGTGCTTGCCGCACAACGGCACCTGAGCAACTTAGCGGTGTTGGTGGGCTTCTTATGCTAGACATACATATGTACGTGCTTTATATGTTTTATGTAATGTAAAAGCCACATTTATGGCAATGCATGATTTCAATCATAAATTGCTTGCGACTTGGCAAATAATCAACAACAACAACAACAACGATGTATAGTAAGCCCACAAGCGAGGCAAATCAATAGAATGAATTGAAACTGCTACGGTTATCAGCGAACTCCTAAACATACAAGCACTTTAGCACAGTAAAAATACTATTCGAAAAACTTGAAACTGCGCAAGTGAGACATGCAGGCTTATTTTTGAACTTGTGCGACGTGAGTTGGATGCGCATGCGCAGGTCTATCTGTATGTATCGTATATATGGTATGTATGTACACAAATGATCACTTAAATTTGTACGTGCATATATTGAAATTACTGTGACTACACTTTTCTTGCCACAAACATATGCAACATGCTGCTATGGCACTAAATAAATATGTATATACGAGTATAATGATATTTTCATCATGTCGCACGGGACAATCGATTGAATTAGAGCTAAAAAAAATTTAAAAACTAAAGTTATTTTTTTAAATAAAATTATAAATATTAACTATTATTAAATATTTATTTTTTAAATCATTTTGCGAGTAGAACACCAAATATATTATAAAACAACTGCTTACGTGAAGGATTTCGCGGCGTCACTCGTACGCATTCGCATCAATACAGGTTGCACGCTTTAACTCAATTGTTGTTAGCAAACACAAAGCGCAAGGCTTTAAGTAGGAACAAAAAAAAAATGTATTCACTTACCTCTCCACTGTTGTACTTACTTGTGCAACATGCCACAAACCCACAGCTTTGTTCGCTCACAACCATTCATATGCCACCCACGCCACTTGTCGAGCGTGTGGATGTCAAAACGATATAAAGTCGAAACAGCATAGAAATTGATGCAGCTGAAGAAAAATTACCCAACAATTGCCGCAACCAGTGACTTCAAAGTTTGCCGCAACAATTTGATTCAATATGCGGCATACATCCATTCGTTCATATATTAGGCAGACAAGCAAATTTGTTGGTTTTTGCAACCGCAAGCATTTTGATTGTATTTACTTACATGTTCAACTCATAATATTTTCGCTATTTTTCTTACCGCATATTTTGCGCGCTTCCATTTTTCAACTGCAAAAGTTGCCATAAAAATGATAAAAAAAACGTTGAAGGTTATGGACCAATAGAAAATGTTTGAGGAAAAATATTCAAGATCCATTTACTTCAGTCAATTCATCACAGAGCTCTATTATCGGTCTTTAGTACATCAGCTACGATATTAAGTCAATTTCTTCACAGGGAAAACAAAGGTGCTACCCTAGGAACTCGATATTCTTCAATAGCCTAGATTTAGTTTCTGCTCGGAAATCCAACAGCTTCGATAAAAACTGCCGCAATCACTGTTCAGCTATACAGATAGATGGGCAATAATGGGTGACCGCATTAGCATTTTTTTCTACGAAGAAGAGCTATGGTCGTACTCACTAAAGGAAGTCGGCCGATAACAGATACTGACCAAAGTCCATCGCATAGCAGTATAGGTATACCATTTCATTTTAGGCGAAGCTGTAGCAGTAGTATGCGAAAACCATTCCCATCGACCTCTTAACTTTCATAAGGAAAAAAAAGTTGAATACTTAAGAAAATTAGACACATAAGGCGCGGGTACCGAGCATAAAACTTTATCTCAGTTCTGTTCCTAAGTGAAATAAGATGGAAAAATTTTAAAGAGTTGATAGAACGTGCGTTAAAGGTTAAAAGTTGAACCAGGGGCATGTGTGAGCTGCAAATCTTACTAATAGAAAGATAGATAGTAATGCGAGAACGGTTCCATGTTCTTTTCACTTCTAATGTTCCCAGAACACATATAACCAAACATCACCGAAATTATAAGCACTAATATTTTAACATGCATTTAGTTTAAGTGACCTGATTATCCAGTTTTCAATAAGAATAAAGATGAGAAAAATTGTACATCTTCAAAAGAATCTTGTTTTCGAGAGTTCAGTGCTATCGTATTGTGCGAAAGACCATTAGACTTCATCAATGTGGCAATAGACCTGATATATCCACAAATGACCAACCAAATATTCACCATGTCTTTTAAATATTTAGCTCATTGTCTATATGCCCTGCACGCCTTTCAGCCATTACGGCATGTTCAACTCTCTCACTATCCCTCTTTTCACTCTCAGAGACATCCAGTTTTAAACTCCCCAAAAAGTACGTGCCGCTTTGCACTGGGCCTCCGTTAGTTCGTCGCATGAGTGATGGCGAGTCAAACTGTATGACCAGCGAATATGTTAATGGAATATTAATAAATTGCAAAACAAATTGCGTATTCAGTGCAGAATACCGCTGATGTGCGGTGGCTATGACGGTAATGGAGGCAACGGTGCTGGCAATAGCAATGGTAAAATGTATTATATGTTGCAGCCACAATAGCCTAATGTGGTTGGCGGCTTAATTTTTCAGACACACATATATATATATATATATATACATATACTTACTTGCATATATTGCCTACACTTTTCCATGTATATCTACAACAACTGCGGTGGCAAATCGGTTGTAACTTCTGAAAGACCAAGAAGCAACAGCAACAACAACTGCAATAATGCACCAAACTAAAACTGAACTCCTTATGCGTCTGAGAAATTGCTTATCAAAGCGTTGAGCAGCCGAACGCATGCCTACCGAATGGACAGGCGACTGCGTTGAAATAGACGCGAAGTTGCAACATGAGGCAGAAGGTCATTTTTCTATTTTGTGACAAATTGATCGGCAATCGAATCTGCGCAAGAGTAGAAAGCAACAAAAAAACAAAAACAAAAAAACCAACAACACAGCAGCAACACTATTAACTGTCGACTCGACTGATGGGTTGTACATGCAACACGCAAGAAAAATGATGATTAGATGGACACGGCCAGCAGCGGACACGGCGTTGTGTAAATGGGCAAGCGAAAAGTCATGGCAACACATTTGCAACAACACTAGCATTAGCGCGGCAGCGGCAAAAACAACAAATGCCAACCAGACCGGTAAGTGCAGCGCCAGAATTGGCAATACCAATGTTGCAAATACGCACTGTGCATGAGCCAAACTAAGAAAACGAACGATCTTGCCGGTATTTGTTGCCGGTATTGCAACAACAACAACAACAACAACAAACAGCAAAAAACGCAAATCGTTTGCTAGTTGTTTGTTGGTGGTGATGGCGATGGTGGCATCAGCGGTGGCGGCATTTGTTGCATGACAGTTGACATGGTTTTTTGCATGGAATTTCTCGCGAATTTGTGGCAGCAATTGCATGTGTTGTTGGTGGCGGTGCGATTTATTCTTACTGAAAGTAATTGTTGTTGGTGTTGTTAATGTTTCTGTGTCGCTAACCATTGGGTGGCATTCGCTTGTTGCATTGATATTTATACCCTGCAAAATATTAAATGTAGAAGTTCTTCCAGATTTCACTTCAGTTATTGCTGTCAGGTGAGCATACTCCCTAAACGTGAGTAGTGGAGAAAGATTTTGTAGGGAAGGATACCATCTCCTCAATATAAGCCACTAGCTCTAAATTGGTAAGTGTGGCGTATACTCCGAAGATCTTAATATTTTCCTCTCTTATGAACTTTGGAAGAAAAAGCATAAAAAGTTGAACCGAGAGTATTTCTAAAATGAAATAAAAGCTCATTATAAAAATCCATCAGCCGCTCAGAGGCGGAGGACGGGCTCAGCCAAAAATTGTTTTAGCTTATCTTTCTCCAAATGGTTCAGCTTCTCTACTAACTTCCTAAAAGCAGCTTTAGCTCCCATGATCTTATGTACCTATTATACCTGTAACTTGTTTCTTGGTCTCTTTCTTATTTGGCTCTTCCTTACTTCAGTCTTCCACTTAAATATGTCCTCTTATGATTTTATTGCTATTTCTTTTCACATGCACTCATAGTTGTTGTAACCTGTCGGTATTTACCAACACTGTGGCAATTATAAATTGTTCATGCCTATTTATAGTTTGTTGCAAGTCTGTCTTGTGACAGATCGTTGTGGCAAATGAAATAAACTGCTATTTTAATCATAATTCTTTGAATAATTCTTAAATGATTTTTGCTTTAATTGTTGTTGTACGTTTTGTTGCAACATGTGACAGCAGTAAAAAAAGGCCCACCAAACTTCATAATGTTTAAGTATGAAAGACGACTCAAATTGATGTAGCCAAGAGGGTTTTTAAATATATTTCGTCTGTAGTCCTTCCGGGAATGACAGCTTCGGCTTTATACACGTGATCTTACCAGAGAAGCAGTGATGCCAAAGCTGGAACAGTGCATACTCATGGATGAGATTGTGTATCCGAATGAGAGTCAGCTAGTCGGAAATCGTTTTTAGTATCGAACGGTTCAAATAGGCGCTTTCCGATTATGACGAAGCTTTTGGTGTTGTTTAGCGTATGTTTAACGACCGTATAAGTTTGGTAGTGATACTAAATTCAGACAGAACGCTATTCTTCATCTGCCGGCTCCTCGATGAACATGTCATGTATTTTGATTCTTGATTCTTACGGATGTTTGCCAATATTTGAAAGTCATCGTGAATATTTGGTCGGTGATGGTTTTACCGGGTCTAACACGAACTTGCTAAATTCCAATAGCCTTTCACACAAGACACAATAGCACTTTGCGTTTTTCAGGATAATAATCGCACGATTATTAGCATTAAATGTATAGTTTCCTTTTTTATAAAATGGGTGGAGCACGCTTTGGTTCTAATCATCGGGAATGCACTCGTCCGACCGAACTTTGCAAAGATCTTGACGTATGGATTTCGTCAGTCCTTCGTGGCATAATTTACTAAAAACAACCTATATGTGAACAAACACAATGTACTCCGCGCAGACAGTACAGTAAATAAATAAATGAATTTACAATAAATTCTGCTTACAAATATGCGAATGTTTTCACATGAGTCTCCTCGCTTCGGAAATTTTGCTGTTAATATCTTCATAAATTAAAACCACATGCGCCGTCCTATGAACAAAAAGGAGGCGTGGCACTCATAAAGGATGCGCGCATACAAATATTACAACAACCAAAACGCAAAGCTCATGAAGTGAAGCGCGACAACGAAAAAGCAATTATGATTAAAATTGGAATTTATTGAACGATTTGGCAAACATTCGTGAGACCAGCCCACAAATGTGAGATCAATTTCGTTGCCCTCTGCATTAATGCGTCTGCGAGTACATGACCGTGTCTGTGCTTGGTATTTGTTATTTCCATGTAGTTATGTATACGTGTATGAATGTATGTAACCAATAAATGCTTCGGAATGAAAATATCCTTCGGCAACATCTTGCAATGCGCATAATTTCGAATTCTAATAAAATAATCGACAAAATCGTTTTGACAGCGCAAGTGCAGGCGCTTTGTGGCCGCGGTAGTCTGTATTGCAACAAAAGCAACAGGCAGCGTGGCTGTCTACCCGAGTGTTGGCCGCATTTGCACTTGTCCAACTGTCTCAATACTCAATTTAAAGTAGCAACAATATTATCAAGAGCTCTGCGCAACACAATAACAAAACGGCGCCGTGCTTGCCGCTTGCAGCAAATAAATACATAAACCGCTGCTACAATCCTTATACGACCCAAAGATCCAAAGCACGTGACGGGTTTGGCTTGGGAAGGTTTGTTTGCCTATCGCTTTGTCCGTGTAGTATTTGAAGTCCTCGAGCAATTTGTTGAAAATTGAGTCACGACTCGAAATTAAAGTTGCAGATTTGAAATGTGGCAACATCAAAATGTAACATCAAGAAAGTTAAATATAATCGCCACAGTCAGCAGAATAATACCGTGATACCGATTTGGAGGAAAAGTGCAGAGAAAATCGGAATGAATGTGAATATAAACATGGATTTGAATATGAGTATGAATATGAGTAAAAGTTTGAATATGAATATACCATAAAAATAAAGTTTAACATGAATTTGAATTTAATGTGAATATGAAAATTAATATGAACAACAGTAGGAATAGGAATATATAAGTATGAATAGTACCGTGGGTATGAGTATAGATATAAGTCAGAATATGAATATGGAAATGTATATGAATATGAGCATAAATATAAATATGAATAGGAATAGGACAATGAGGACAAATTGGAGCATGAATACATATAATAATATAAGTTTAAATACGAGTATGAGTATAAGTATGAGTATGAACATGAATATAAGTATGAGAATGAACATGAGTATAAGTATGAGTATGAATTTGAGTATAAGAATAAATTAATATAAGTATGAAAAAAGCACGAATTTGAGCATGAATACATATAAATATAAGTTTAAATACGAGTATGAGTATAACTAAGAGTATAAATTTGAGTACATGAATAATATGAATATGAATATGAAAAGAGTATGAATATGAGTGTGAATACTATTATAAATTTAGTATGAAAATAAATATGAGGGTGAAGGGATAAGAATACGAAAATGTATACGAATGGGAATAGCAGTATAAATATGAAGTTGAAACTGAGTATAAGTTCGATTATGCGTTTGAGTATAAATGTGAATATGAATATATATATTTAATTGGCCCTTTGTAACCGCTGAAGCGTTTTTCGGCCGAGCTCTTCCTCTAATTTGTGTATTGATGTTTTTCCAACAAATGGAGCGTCCTACTGAGGGACGGCTGATGGTTTTTTATGAGGAGCCTTTATTTTATGTCAAAAGTACACTTGGAGGGGTTGACATTCCCTGCCGAGGGCGATCGCAAATAGAAAATTTTACTTAATTTTTTATTTAAATTCTTTTAATTGAATATTAATGTACATACATATAAATTTGAGTATAATTATGAATTTTAATATCAATATAATATATATATTTCAACTTTAAATATTTCAACTATTTTAAGAAAAAATAATGAATTTAAGTAAGCTTGGGAAAATCAATGAAAAAAATCGGTACGAATGAACATAACCCTGCCTTACGTGTCTCAAAAGCTTTCGATTACATTTTCGGGTAGCAGAAATAATAAAATAACAACTGAGATCATATCAATTGCATTTAAGGCAACATTATATGTAGAGGGCAAGTAATTTTTATTTTTTTATTTTCATCTCCCTCTTAATTCACTTCTGTGTATTTTCAGTTTCTTGCCGCAACACCTGCAAATGCAATGAAAACAGCAACAGCAAATCTCACACCTTAAAAGTAAGGAAGCTTGCTGATAACCTACTCGAAAACCAAGTGCCTGCAACAACAAACAAAAACTCGTAATGGCATATGTATCGCTTTGTATATTCTTATATACTCTACATTTATGTATGTATATATGTATGTATATTTGTGTTTTCACACGTCTACATAAGCGAGTATTTTTTTTTTGTTTTTGTTTTTTGTTTTGTTTTTTACCACCCATTTTGCTTATCGGCATATTTTCTTATTACGAATTTTTATTACTTTTAAGAGGAGCCAATGAAATTTATGAATTCAAAACCGAAACACACAACAACTTCAACACCAGACCATTTTCTTTCTTCTTGTCGGCTACCTTTTAATAACTAAAGGGGTTGTGCTGTGATTCCTGATTGCTATTGTTGCTGTTGTCATTTCAGTCCAAATTAAGCCGCGAAATGAGTGTATTAGCGGCTAAAACTGACACATCTTCACGGCTGATATGGTCATGTGAGAACGGAGCCGAAGAACGGAGAACAGAGACCAAATCAAGGTGTTCAGCTCATGCAATGCAACAACAAAACAACAAAACTTACAAACTGACCAGCGATAGCAACAATCTCATATGTGTCTGTGTTTCAGGTTCAACGCTAATATTTTCTTAATTTTCTTCTTGTTAAGATAAGCAGCCGTTGCGCCGCTGATGTCTAAATACAAAAGGCGAGAAGTGTTCATTTCATCTGCTCTTCCGATTTAATTTTTTTCATTGTCTCTCTTCCCATCTTCTTTTTTTGGTCACAGTTCGTGCAAATGCAAATTAAGTTTCTGATTAAATGCATTTAGTCACAATCGATTATGAGCTGCTCATGGCAACAAAAATTAGGCACGGCTCAGGTCGGGTTGGTCTCATCGACTGGCGCTCATTTGATTTGGGGTAGGTAAGAAAATAAGACCGTCTAGACATACTGCATTTCATTGCTGGTAGTATTGTACTAAGATGGGGAATTGGTTTTCAAATGTGCTATTTTATGGTTGAGGCTTATATAATAAAATATTAACGAGTATCGTTCATAGCTATCGGCCATCAGTTCCGTATAAGCCTGAACTGCAGGTCTTCCCCACATGATACGTAATATAAAAATATTTTCTACGCAGATCGCCGCAGATTCGTCACAAATTTTCCCTTTCTGCTTTTATTTTCGTCTCTGTTAAGGTCTATAATAGCAAATCGGTTTTTGCATCTCATTGTGTTCGTTTGACGACTAGGGACAACTTACAGTACATTTTTTATATAAAGCATTTATTTTGTACTAGAAATACACTCGGCGTGGCTAGCATTCCCTGTTGAGGGGCGACTATGATTAGCATTTTTTTCCATAATTTCGGAAATTAGGTTCATGTTCTTCCGCACGGGCTGCTTACCACTTGAGTATTGTGAGCGCGAGCTATAGAGTTTGGCATTTCTTCGTCGACAGAAGATTTTTTAGTGTTCCTGCGAAAGGTTTAAAATGGGTCTCGATTCTTGGCGTACTTCAGGTTTTTTTCATCTGAGCGAGTGCGTATATTTTGAATATCAGTCATAAACTCGCTTTGCTGATCTCTGAAGGAATATTTCCAAATATTTCCAAAATTGTTATTGTCATCCAACTTTTTAAGCTCTTTGTAATCCTCCAGTTTCGAGTGGAAACCTTCGCTATATAGATTTCTGCTAGATTCTCTATGAATTTGACTATATTCTTATCCTTTCAAAACTCATCGACTTGTTAAATAGAGAGCTCTAGTTTTGGCACTCAATCACTGTTTCACAGTTTCGTGTGTGTTTGTAAGTTTTGAGCAATCAATCAAATCAATATATATATTAGGCAAAGTAAAAAGTTGTTTCGGTATCTTTTATTGATTTTTCAAAATATGATAACTTTGTGTAGAATATACGCCGTTTTGTTCGTAAACTTGTTGCCAAGGAGATGCCAACTTCATTATAACCCTCTCGTAGAAGTATGCCAGGTCCAGACTATAAGGTGGGTGTATTAGGACGTCCCATTCGAGCTCCTGGAGATTCTGTCGCGTCACCAAAGACGTATGTGGCCTGGCGTTGTCCTCATGGAACACAATTCGGCCTCTGTTGATCAAAGATGACCTCTTCTGGATAAGTGCTGTCTTCAAGCGGTCCAATTGTTGACAGCAGAGGGCCGAATTGAGCCTTTGGCCATAGGGGAGCAGCTCGTAGTAAATGATTCTTTGCCAATCCCACCAAACACACAGCAAAACCTTCCTGGCCGTCAATCCTGGCTTGGCCACCGTTTCGACCACGACCGATTTCGCTTGACGTTGTCGTAAGTGATCCACTTTTCATCGTCAGTCACCAAACGTTTCAGAAATGGATCGATTTTGTTGCGATTCAGCAGCGATTCGCAGATGGAAATTCGGTCCATCATATTTTTTTGCGTTGGTTCGTGTGGCACCCAAACATCGAGCTTCGTTTTGAATGCAAGGTTATGCAAATGGTTCCAAACGGTTTTCTGGCTTATCTTTAGTTCCTCAGCAATTAAATAAGTGCTCACGTGACGGTCTGTTTCCACTCTTTCCATGATTTTATCGCAATTTTCGACGACAGGCCTCCCGACGCGTGGTGCATCTTTGACATCGAAATTACCGGAACGGAACCTAGCAAACCACTTTTGTGCTACACGTTCGTTAACAGTATAGGGCCCATAAACTATATTAATTTTTTCAGCCGTCAGCCGCTTTGGCTGCTTTTTCGCCTTGATCGAAGAAAAATTGTAAAATATAGCGAATTTTCTCTTTGCCGGTGTCCATCTTTGACGAGCGCTCACAATGTACTGAGTCAATCAATGGAAAAACTGTCAAAGACAAACTTTTAGCGCGAATAAACACGTTTTCAGCGCCGTATAGTATGATATGATGCGACACGTAACACTAGTACTATGGACAATAACGCCATCTCTTAGATACAAACCGAACGAACTTCTTACTTGACCTAATATATAATTTGTGCTTTCTAACCGCTGAAGCGATTTTCAGCCTAGCTTCTCCTTCAATAACTCGAATAGTTTGCAAACGTTCGAGCGAAATCTCGGGCTCCAGTCGAAAGTATCCTCAGAGAAGGAGTTCAGTAAAAAGCTCTAAGACTTTTCTTTTTTTTTTTGTATCTTAATGGTCTCATCATGTGGTCTGAGTCAATTTTAGATTCTTACATACAGTTTCGAATCTGTAATGTTTGGAATGTAATGCAACCAGCAGTGCTAAAAATTATATTTTTTTCAGCTGTGGGGCTTTTGAAGAACCCAATTGCCTTCGTTCTCATTCTTTGCAACCCAGGTCTTGGAGGACGTGACGTCTTGGGAGACTCGTTGACATTTTTCGAGCGGTATATTACAAGCCTGGGATGCAACTTGTAAGTAGAGGCTTCCGTATTCTCACGCTGTTTCACGATATTTCACTTTCCATGCGCTGCTTAAGGAATTTCTAATATAAAGCTAATCAAATCAGCAATAGCTGTTACAGGTGCCCACATATGTATGCATGTGTGCCGATGTATGCAAAATTACTATCACTGCCAGCACAAGTTGAGTCTGTTTAGTTCAATTTTCGCTAAATTTTGTTGCTAGTGGCTCATTAGTAGTCATGAAATGCACAACCCCACGCCTCTTTCCTTCGGTCAGCCGTTTACTTCCAGCTGCAAGCATCTCGAAAGAGAGATGACAGTGTTGATAGACAAGCTTGCCACATCTGTTTGTTGCCCATACTACCAACTTAGTTGTGCCTCTTCTGCGGCTCAATTCCTCTCGCGACCCCTTTAAGTGCGTCTAACATACTACTTGCGATTGTTGTTTTTCTTCTTCTTCACGTTTTTTGTTTTTTTTTTTTTTTGAACTTGTCTGTTGTTTGTCATTTTCCACTGCATAGTAATTAAGTCTAAGAAAAGCAAGATGAACAAGAACATTAACAGAGTTGCCACACCAACAACTCACGACACGCTGACAATGAGTAAATACAAGCCAAAGCCAAGCTAATCAACAGCGACAGCAACATGTCAAGTGATAAAGCAACAAACATGCATATACGTAAACAACAACAGCAACAACAACAACAAAAGCATTAGTGTTTGGGCTTACATGTGCGGGGGAACTACAGAGTTGTCACGTACGGCCGGCCAGTTGTGGCAACAATTGCAGCTTGCCACACATCTCGCTAATGACGCGTTCGCTTGTTTTGCGTGCTTTTGTGTTTTTGTATTCTTCTCTTCTATTTATTTATTCTTTGGTGTTTTGTTGTGCAAATGTTAAAAATAACTTCACAAAATTAAACAATTCTCTCGCCATCTTTCTATGCGAGTGCCTTGATGTTAGTGTGTGCGCGCGAGTGTGTCTGTTGCTACATCATTTCAGCTGCACGGCCAATTCGTTGTCATCATTTTAATATCGGCAATAATTTCATAATGGCAGCTGCGCATGCGCAACTCACAGCGTAAGCGAACAAACAAAATAAACAACAACTGCAACAATGAAAATGAAAACGACTGGGCCACCCATAAAGCTCAATCAAGCGCTGTCCCTGACATCGCGCTCACCCCGTCCGAGTAGCGCTCGTGAACGCAACTACAACAAACAACTAAAAGCTCGCACAACAACATTATTGCCGGCATTGTGGAGGCCTGCGCAAATACCTGCTGACGCTGCACTTAATTTCCGTCATTTGTTCCCATGAATTTACTTTTTACATAAACAAAAAATTATGCGATGTAAATAAAAGCAAATGCTTAAATAAAGTAACAAATAAATGAGGTAGAGCTAAATTCAGCGGGTAGTGAATATTGAGGACGGAAAAAACAAAAGTGAAAAAAATTACTAAGAAATCAACTTAATAAAGAGCTGCAACATATGGAAGATGGTTTTAATCTAAGCTTCATATCAATTGAAGACAAGTATAGGCTTGTGACGAAACTATATTATGCGGCCGACCTCCCGATGCTATCACATCACACAGTCTAGAAAATGTGGATCACACTACTTACGATAGCATCCGATAAAACTCGCAAGCGTGCTTGTATCCCGTCTTCCACCATTATTGTTGATAGCCACAACTAGAAAGTTAAGGACAAGCTCGTTGATGATAAGGGCTACTTTGGACTAATATAGGCAATAGGAAAGTACACTCCTCTCTCGACGTACTGAGGCTAAGTTCTACAAGAACTCTTCATTTTCAACTTCTCCATGGCATCCGCTGAGTCAGCTCTAGGAGCTATTGGTTGAAAGTTTTTGCGGAGTGCTTCTAATTGTTGATGGAACGGTGAACTGTACAAGATATATGGCGGTATTGATATATTGAATTAGGCGACAGCGTCTACGCAGGTTTAGTCATATCATCCAGATAAACGAAAACACTTCAGCTCGGGAAGAAAAATAGGCTTTGGCAGAGAAGGAAGAGGTTTCAGCTGCTTTGCGAAGAGAAATGTGTTCAAGCTCTGCTGAAATAAACATTTCAAATTATATAAAAAGTCTTCACTCTCTTAGTGTATTTCGGATATGAAATAAAAATCATCATAAATATCCACCAGCCGCTCGGAGGCCGCTTAGAAAAACCAGTAGGTCCCTTCCTTTTTGGGCAGCTGATTTATTTACAAATTCCGCTATGCGAACAAACTCATTGAACCGCTGCACTCAGTATAGCTGAGTATTAAACTATGATGCAGCAGACAAAATAGAAAAACAAGAAATTACAATGAAAAAGACAGAACCAATAAATTAGTATCATAGTCGGTACTATGTATCTCTGTAAGTATGTATGTAACTTATGTAGTAGATACTTTACTACAAATCTGACAATCCACGTCTACGTCCCTCAAGTAACCAGCCAGCAGCAGCTCAGCTCATCAATAGCTCAAAGGGTGAAGCGCACAACTCTCAACTCATCGGTTGCATGCCTACCTGCACATATCGATGTACGTAATATGTATATATTCCATGTAAAATGCGAGCAATTACGCTGCCACATGAATGATAATCAACGGCAATGAAGGCTGCTGCACTGCTGACATTGGATTTGCACGAAGCAAAACTGATCCATCCTCACTCGCCTACCATCTTAGCTGAAGCGCCGAGCACGTTCCAGCCTCCAACCTCATTCACGATATTGCAACGTCAACGTCACCGTCTGCATCATTGTCATCAGTGTCAGTATCAGTATCAGCCACAACCACAACCGATCTATAGCTTGACTCAATTTCCAACCTCTTGGTTGACCAATTCAATTCTTTGCCTGAAATGTGAGTGGGAAAGCGTGGATCGTTCTTGTGGTGACGCCCGCCATTGCGTCACGAAATTTTTGCAATTGACAAAACAAAAAAAAAAAAACAAAAACAGAGCCACGCGCGTTGTGCCTGCGCATCTGTGCTGAGCTGTGAGGCTGACTCCACGTGAATTATTTTACAGGAGAGTTGATAGCTTGTGGCGTCATGTGGGTGAGGTATGAATCGGTCTTTAACATATCGAAACGATCGTTTTCTATTGCTTATTACATAATAAATATAAAGTATGTTTCGTACACGTTTCTAAAATTGTTAATTTGATTAGGTCATGACTTTGAAGCTCTGGCATGAGCTCTGTATATTTAGGTCTAAGAAAAAATCCTCACTTGTTAATGCGAATATTTAATTACTCATAAGTGCAAACATTTTATGAACATACTTACACCAAAAATAAAAATGAAATAAAAGAAAGTAAATTAAATTAAATAAACTTAAAATAAACAAAATGACATACAATGAAATAAATTAAAATGTAATTGAAAACAAAAATAGAAAATTAAATTGTAATAGAGTAAAATAAATTAAACTAATAAAGAAGGCTAAAATAAAATAACATAATATGAAATAAAATAAAAAATAAAATAATATAAAACAAAATAAAATAACACAAAATAAACTAAAATAAAATAAATTAAAATAAAACAAAATAAAAAAAATAAAATAAAGAAAAATATAATATAATAAAACTAATTAATAAATTAAAACAAAATAAATTAAAGTAAAATGAAATAAAGTAAAAATAAAATAAAAAAAAATAAGGTAAAATAAAATAAAATAAAATAAAATAAAAATAAAATAAAACAAAATAAAATATCATAAAATAAAATAAAATAAAATAAAATAAAATAAAATAAAAAAAACAAATAAAAAAATAAAATAAAACAAAATAAACAAAAATAAAATAATATAAAGTAAAATAAAATATAATAAAATGAAACTAATTAAAATAAATTAAAACAAAATATATTAAAGTAAAATAAAATAAAATAAAATAAAATAAAATAAAATAAAATAAAATAAAATAAAATAAAATAAAATAAAATAAAATGAAATCAAATAAAATGAAATAAAATAAAATAAAATAAAATAAAACAAAATAAAATAAAATAAAATAAAATAAAATAAAATAAAATAAAATAAAATAAAATAAAATAAAATAAAATAAAATAAAATAAAATAAAATAAAATAAAATAAAATAAAATAAAATAAAATAAAATAAAATAAAATAAAATAAAATAAAATAAAATAAAATAAAATAAAATAAAATAAAATAAAATAAAATAAAATAAAATAAAATAAAATAAAATAAAATAAAATAAAATAAAATAAAATAAAATAAAATAAAATAAAATAAAATAAAATAAAATAAAATAAAATAAAATAAAATAAAATAAAATAAAATAAAATAAAATAAAAAAAAAAAAATAAAATAAAATAAAATAAAATAAAATAAAAAAATTAAATAAAATAAAATAAAATAAAATAAAATAAAATAAAATAAAATAAAATAAAATAAAATAAAATAAAATAAAATAAAATAAAATAAAATAAAATAAAATAAAATAAAATAAAATAAAATAAAATAAAATAAAATAAAACAAAATAAAATAAAATAAAATAAAATAAAATAATATAAAATAAAATAAAATAAAATAAAATAAAATAAAATAAAATAAAATAAAATAAAATAAAATAAAATAAAATAAAATAAAATAAAATAAAATAAAATAAAATAAAATAAAATAAAATAAAATAAAATAAAATAAAATAAAATAAAATAAAATAAAATAAAATAAAATAAAATAAAATAAAATAAAATAAAATAAAATAAAATAAAATAAAATAAAATAAATTAAAATAAAATAAAATAAAATAAAATAAAATAAAATAAAATAAAATAAATAAATTAAACTGAAATAATATAAAAAAATAAAGCCATATTATATAAAGTAAGATAAGATAAAATAACATAAAATAATAAAAATTAAAACATAACGTGATAGAAATAAATAAAATAAACTAAATAAGAAATAAATAAAAAAATAGATTAAATAAATTAAAATAATTAATATAATATTTTCAAAATTAAATGAAATAAAAAAGTTTGTTTTATTTCACAAGCCAGGGCCGTCGCCGTTGTTTTGCACAAGAAACGCCGTAAATAATTCGCTGAGCGTGGCACTTTGACATATTGTATGGCAATGTGCCACAATTAACTGCTGCAGGTGTCGTGTCTCCGAAACGAAATGAAAAAGGCAACTACAAATAGTTACACGTCAGAAATTAACGCAGGTGCAAAAATCAAAGAAAAATCCAAAACAACATAAAATATTTTGTGCCACTTTTATGGTAGCTGTACAAAAATAAAAGAAAATAAGAAACACGTAGCCACACCAATGTAAATTAGATGAAAAAGAAAAGAATAAATATCTACAAATATGGTAGTCAAATGAGCGTGCAGTGGCAAGTGGCTTTGGTAGATCAGCATTGATTTTTGCTGCCAGACACAATGACAAACAAATGTAAATGATGCAATAAGACACTTGCCACAATCGTTGTAACCAAAGCAAAGAAGCGGTGTGCAGTGGAGCGCAGTCGTAACACACATACGAGTAACTACAACTACGCGTGCAAGCACAGTTGCAACAAACTGGAGCAGCAAATGACGTGAGTTGGCAAAAAAGTTGCAATTGCCGCCAAAAGGTAGTCACTCCTGGCATTTTTGTGTAGGTCGCCGTGTCGGGCGTGTGTATGTGGTGGACTTGAAAGCGATTAAATTGCGAAAAAAGTGCGATACGAAATTTCACGCTTCGTTGGCAGTTGCGGCAACTCAACTCTCAACGCGCCACGGAAACTAAGATATTTTGCTTCTTTTTTTTACAACTGTAAAGGGGTTGGTAAGAGCGACGCCGAAAATTTTTATGTAGTATGAAAGTTACACAGAGTTTTAAAATATTATATATTTTAGAGGCATTACAAAGGTCATTTTTTCATTATTTATTGAGCGAAAAATTGAAATTGAAGTGATTGAAATATAAATTTTCTCTTCCAGTTCAATAAAATCACATTTTTATCAAACTATTTCGCCAGCGAGCCTATTTGTGCACCTTTTAAATATTTGCACAGCCAAATGAACCACTCTTGGCGCGATTTTCGTCGTATCGCTGGCACTTCGCCGTCATGCAACTCTTTACTTGTGCCTTTTAGTTTATTTTTTTTTTTTCTTCTACACGCCCGGCTGAATTGAGTAATTTTTGTTGCATATAAAATTAGGGTTAATGTTGAGTTGTTAAGCGCCTATTAAATTTATTGGCAATTTCCAATGTTTACTTTCTGGTTTGCACTGAACTTCAGTTGGGGAGCATCAAATCGTGAATACGGTTTAATTGTACCGAAATGGAAGAGTATATAAGGAAAAGCTATTAAAACTTTAAGCGAAAATAATTTCAATGGATTAATGTTTATAAAAAAGGTTTGGCTTAAGGTATTATTTATTGAAGTCAGGGGTTGCCATTCACTCTAAATTAAAAATTTATCCAAAGTGGAAATGAAGTAGATAGTTGGAATATATCTAATTCGAAAATATTTTTTAAAAGAGTTGCCACTTATTTTTCTGAAAATTATGAAAAAGTTACAATTCATAAGCTCAAATATATGTATGCCCTTTAGTTAATATTTTCGTTATTATTGAGCTGTTTCACCAAGAATCTCTACATAGAGTTGCCATATATATTTTCTTTTAATCTTAATGAAACCAAAAAATATTGATATCGTTCTTTTCACAACTTTATCGGTCATTAAATTTATTTAATTAAAAAAAATCAATTCCAGCAAAGTATTTGTACCTTAAGCGTCAGGTTAGCTTTGGCAATCGTGTAAGGAAGAGTCGCCCCCACAAAGTAAGCTTAAGGCCTTCCTAGGAACTGACATTGATGATAATCTCTGGTGTAGTGGAAATTCCACCAATTAGGAATGCTGAAGTGCGTGGGTTGCAGCAAAGGTTAATACCAATTAGCAGACACTGACGGCTTATTGTGTCGCCCAAAGGTAGCAAGCACCACAAGGCTTTATGCATGCTCGGTACAGCAGGCAAGCTTCCGGAGCCAATCCTAGGCGCACGTCACCAATAAGTTTCGGAAGGTAGCTAAAGTCGCTTGGTAATCAGGATTTCGAATAAAGCGCTCTATAATTAATTCGGTAGATGCTTGCGATGTTGCTCGTTAAGCCCTTCAAGATAAAAAAATGGCTTAAAGGCACCAGTGTACTTCATAATAGGCGTAGTTATGAGCTATTTTAGTGAAATAGGTGCGCCACAAAAGTCAATCCTCGGACCTCTTCTGTGGAACTTATAAAGTAAGAAAATCGGGTGGTGTACATATCTATCGTAAGCTACGCTATATGAGTCAAAAATAATATTGGGTTCAACGGACGAAGTCGCGGGCAAAGCCTAGTGTATAATAAAAGGAGAGAAGAATAGTTACGGAGAAAGATCTACATATAGTAATAGAATATATGTATGTCCTTTAGCCTAGAGTAGAAACAACCGGAAGAAAAGCCGTGACTGCGAAAGAGGAAAAATGAAAATAGAAAGCGAATTATTTGTAGAAAAGCAGTGAAACACTTCAAATTCAATTGTATGTACGTAGCTTTCGTAGTAAAGTAATTTTGTATTGCCACGCCTACTTGTTGTTGTGCTAATATAATAGGAAAATAA